>BDUI01005516.1:49298-60473 GCA_002335545.1 Apodemus speciosus
TTATTAGATATTATTTTTATTTACATGTCAAATGTTATCCCCTTTCCTCCTTTCCCCTCTAAAAACCCCCTATCCCATCCCCCTCCCCCTGCTTATCAACCCACCCATTCCCACTTCCCTGTCCTAGCATTGCCCTACACAGGGGCATAGAGCCTTCACAGGACCAAGGGCCTCTCCTCCCATTGATGTCCAACAAGGCCATCCTCTGTTACATATGTAGCTGGAGCCATGGGTCCCTCCATATGTATTCTTTGGTTGGTGATTTAATCCCCAAGAGCTCTGGGGTGTACTGATTGGTTCATATTGTTGTGCTTCCTATGGGGCTGAAAACTCCTTCAGCTCCTTGGGTCCTTTCTCTAGCTCCTCCATTGGGGAGCCTGTGCTCACTCCATTGGTTGGCTGTGAGCATCCACTTCTGTATTTGCCATATGTCCCTCAACACAGAATGGATACAGAAAATGTGGTACTACTCAGCTATTAGAAATAATGAATTCATGAAATTCTTATGCAAATGGATGGAACTAGAAAATATCATCCTGAGTGAGGTAACCCAATCACAAAAGAACACACTTACTCATAAGTGGATATTATACCCGAAGCTCAGAGTACCTAAGATACAATTCACAGACTATATGAAGTTCAAAAAGAAGGAAGGCCAAAGTGTGGATACTTCGGTCCTTCTTAGAAGCGAGATCAAAATACCCATGGGAGGAGATACAGAAACAAAGTGTAGAGCAGAGACTGAAGGAAAGGCCATTCATTTAGAGACTGCCCTATGTTGGGATCCATCCCATATACAGTTACCAAACCCAGACCCTGTTGTGGATGCCAAGAAGTGCTTGCTGACAGGAGCCTGACATAGCTGTCTCCTGAGAGTCTCTTCCAGTGCCTGACAAATACAKACATGAATATGATTTTCAATTGTATATATACACTCATATAGATCTACATATATATTTTCCATTTTATAAGAAATGTATTGGTATACATGTTAGTCATGTTTGTCTGTCTCTAAGGACTTTTAGACATGATGATTACTGGGGTATATTTTCTTCAGCAGTAATAGTCACTGGAAAGTTACCCATGTTTCTGTAAATAGCTATCAGGCCATTGACAAACAAAAGGAGGATATAAAAGTAGAAAGGGTCATTTATATTTTGGAGGGAATCAAGAGTGGAAATTGGGACATAAAATGTAAAATAAAAGAAAAATATTTTGATCAAAAATACATACATGAATGTTATTTATATATCCATTTGTCTTTTTCAAACAGAGTTTTTCTACATAGCCCTGGATGTACTAGAATTGATTACATAGACCAGATTGGTCTTGAACTCACAGAGATCCACCTGCCTTTGCTTCCTGATTTCTCAGCTTAAAAGCAGTATATAACTCTACTCTGCTAACTCATTACTTTCTTAAAGTAACAATCAACTTACAGATTATTTGTATGACTATTTGTAAGTAATTGAAGTAATTATACTCTTTGGTGAGCTGTATGCCTGTGTGTATGTGTTATTGAACACACACACATTAAAAATAGTACATTTTGTTATTACTATTTTACTGCTTTCTTTAGAAACCTGTTCTTATTTCTCTATAGTATATGCTTGTGTAGTAAGTCAAAATTGTAGCATACATTTTTTGTACCAGCTAAGGTAATGATTTGATTTCCATAAAAAATTTCAAAAGAGAAGATCATATGAAATTTAAATACTTGTGGAATTTGCTGTATTCTACAGCATCTGTAATAATATGTGAGCAGATTTGGTTATCTGAACACTCTTCTTGGCTTTGATTTTCTTTATTCTCAACAAAGCCAATTCTCTTTCAGTCTGTGTGGTCTAAATTGACCAGGCTTGTAGTTGCTAGTTGTGAAGATGCATGGTTTGCATTATAAGCTAAGAGTCAGTTGCTGGATGTTACAGCTCTTACAGAAAAATTGTGAATGTAATACAGTAACAGCTCCCCAGAATCAGGCAAGTAGCAAAATTACATTTCTTGTCTATGAAGCTGCTGCTGAGCACAGAATTCTGTATGAGAATAGAGCAGAACTTGCTATATACATGAATGATAAGCAGTACTGTGAGGAGTCTTTCTATAACACACATGTAATTATGTTATGAACTGCTTAAAATGGCTCTTGTTTCCTGCTCCAGGATAAAGAATCACATTCTATCCAGCCTGCAGGCCAGCCTACAGACTTCCACAGCCTACATCTCACCTCTGCAATGCTATCCTCATTATCCTCCTCTCCTGTTCATTTAATCAGCTGGCTTCAGACCACCTCCTTATTTTCCACACAACTTCCTGCTCCCCAGAGTCATCCAAGTAATCCTACACTTTAGGTTCTACCATTGTGTTGTTTGCCTTGAATACATGTCTTCTTATATCATATAACTATCACATATTGTCAAGGCTCAAATGTATTGTGATATTATTTCTGAATTTTCTTCCTCAAAACTTATGTCCTTGAGAGAGAAAAGGGGGAAGGTAATAGAGAACAGATTTGCATGAAACCAACTACACATTTTTGAATGACATTTAACAAAAAAAATTGCAAAATATCTTCAAAGAGCCTGGAATACTGGACCTCCAGAATAATCCAATGGACCTGTTTTTAACTGAATGTCAGTCAAGATGCAAATGGGAGATCTATATTCCCCTAAATAACTGAAGCTTTAAAAGGCATTTACACATCTGTCAATTTACATATTATTAGAAAACTTTGATGATAGCCTTGCTGCCTCTGTCTAAAATACTTTATTCTTTCTTGACTGTGACACTAATCTTTTACTGTTAAAAACAGAAAGAAAAGATATAGTAATAAAGAAAAACATAAAGAAAAAGAATCTATGCATAGAAAGAAAACTCTTATAGTCAGAACTGCTGCCACAATCAGATAGAGTTCATATAAAGCACAGTCTTCCTTCAACAGTCTGAGTCTTAAGTAATTTGATGACTCATTCATTAAATAAGTATTGCCAAGTAAAGCTTTAATGTCTAAAATTTTAGATCAATTGTGATGAGTTTATTTTCAAAAATGTATCAATTTTAAACAAGCTGGATTGTTTACAATATATATGAGATATATATCATATATATATCAATACATTATCTGTCAATCATCTATATAGATGTGTTTGTGTTTCTGTCTATTATGTGTTTCCCTAACATCTGTCTATAATGCCATCTCTATACATTTATTATCTAATGGACCATCATTCCTCCGTTTTTAGGAAGACAAAGAGTTAGGTCTCATTATGGAATTTTCTACAAGAATTATTTGAGATATTTTTGCCCCCTACTACTTTATGTCATCTCATCCTATCTCATCCCAGACAACTTCCTTTCCTTTCATGGAGCACATGACCTTTTGCACTCCACATTAACTTTTCCAACACCTCTTATTCTCTTTTTATGATCATTTGCAATCTCATGGTTATTTACACCATCACAACTTCATATGTACGCACAATGAAAGGTAGGATCTGCATCCTAGATAGAACATGTAGTTTTTATCTTCTCAGATCAAGGGTGGGAAAAGAAAGAAAAATTTCAATGGCTAATAATGTCATTGAATAGCAAATATCCAATTAGTTTATTGGCTGTCATAGCAATAAAGCATGAAAAATTTCCATGGAAAAAGTATTGCATTTTCTTGCTTCTAATTCTTTACAGAAAAGAAGAGATGAAATGCCTTCCAAATATGGCTGGGTATAATGGATGTCTACATAGATATAGTAAGCATTCAAACAAGCATAAGCTTGTTTAAAACAAGAGAGGAAACATACTATAAAAATGAGTAAATTAACAGGAAGTTTATGCCAGAAATTGCTGTTAAGGTGGGAAAGATCGTTCTTGAGCGACATTGTATGTTCTAAGACCATGCCCTCATCTCAGAAGTCCTCCAGTTCCATTAGCTTTCAGATATGCTGAGGAAGCACACGGTCCCTCCACAAATGGAGTCCCTCAGAGCGTGCTCACTAGTTTACCTGGCCTTTCCAGTTGGGCTCTTTCTGCTTTCGAAGTGATTTGAATCGGCCTTTTAAGTTCTTCTGTGAGCAGACACCAAATGTTAGAAATACATTGGAAGTTCAGGTCTATCAGATTTAAATTTGTCAAAGGATTATCTGACCTGGACTTTGCACATCAATATGCATTAGCGTCTAAAAGTCTTCCTCCCGGAACACACTCCTTTCCTCATCTCACTCTAAAAGTTGAATAGAAACAATGAGAAATGAGCATGTAAAAAGGAGAAAACAAGATTACTTCTTTTGTATTAGCTTCTTGGGATTTTAATACCTTTTTCTTGATTTCTCCAAAATGACAAATGAAAACTCTTAGTGAGGTTCAGTGTTTCCCCAAGATTAGTGAAGAGATCTCCCTCCCACCCATGCATGAAGATTCTTGTTGTTTCCCACACTAAGCCAAGAACTGTATGAGGTATGCTTGTATTAGTTAACAAAACCGTTTGCTTTTGAAGTTTTTATTCTGGTAGGAAATACAGATTGCAAAATGTAAAAATTTTTGAAAGAATACTTAAAGATTGAGACAAGTTCAGTAGTTATTACATTGATGTTCTAGTAGAGAGTAAATAGAATTGTGGTTTAGGGCAGATGCTAGGTAGTATTTCTGAAGTAGTCACACTTACTCTGAATCTTGAAGTTTTATAAAAAACTCTTTATGCAAACAACTGGATAGGAGGCTTCCAGAAAAGGAACTTAAAGTACAAAGACCATAGAAAACAGAAGAGGAGAGTAGGCTAATGAGCTGAATTAAAAAAAAAAAATACAAGGAAAAGTTACAGGTGATCTTTGAATTGTAAATTCAGATGGCACTCTTGAATCTGTCATATAAAATAGATAGGAGGGCTGGGGAGATGGTTTCATGGGTAAAGTGTGAGGACCTGAATTTGAATCACTTGCACACACATAAAGCTGAGGTAGTAGCACATGTCTGTGATCTAAGTGTGTACATGTGGAGATGGGAACAGAAGTAGGAGATTCCCCAGAAATTGGCAATTCAACTAGCCTGGGAGGCATTTCTGTGAACAGCAAAGAACTTGCTGATGTAAAGATCCACACCTAAGGTAATTCTCTGACTTCTACAAACATGCTTGGAAGATACAGAACATTGACCATACATTTATTAGTTCACATAGACACATAAACATAAACAGACACATCCATACACAGAAACCTGAATATTGTAGATGAAGGAAACTGTGTACAAACAGATGCTTAATGATGAAAGTCATAATGGAACATCACTGACTTTGACATGGTTGGTGACATAAAGGTGAAAATATTTGTGATATACTTTGAGTGTAGAAGCAGGAGGATTTGGTCATATAGCAAGTGAGAGTCATAAAAAGAAAATGAAATCAAGGGATCATTAAGATATGGTATACACTACATGGTAAACATGTCCCATGCAGCCGTATAACCACTCATACCTGTTGGAAGAGGAGAAATGAGTGACAAGAACACATAGAGGAGTTTCCCAAGGGGCAAAACATAGACAGTGAACTCTGTGTTTCCTTGCTTAAGAAATGAAATGAATTCTGCACTGATGAGGCAGTTTAAAGATTTTAACCTAAAAAATAGCTTATCCAAATAACAATAAAGGAATACAGTGATTTTTCACAGTAACAAGTAAATAGATTTCAGGTCAAACAGATCTCTTAGAATTATAAAGTTTAAAAGCACAAGTATCAGAGAATACATTTGTGGTATTAGGAATAGGAATGCTTCTTAGAATCATAACACAAAGCCCAGAAGTCAAAAATCAAATGACACATATATTTGAGAAATACAAATTTTCAATGTCTATATGATGAAATACATTTGTCAGAAGGCTAAGGCTGAATGAAATTGAAATGCCTGATATGTAACATAACTGCTTGTAATTACTAGAATGTAAAAACATTTTTCTAAAGAAAAATGTCATGGACTGTCAAAGGAAAAGACCAGGCAGTTCACAAAAAAACAAACAAACAAAAAACAACAACAACAAAAACAAAAACAAAAACAAAAAAAACAGGTAAACAAAACTTTTAAGCATAGGGCAATTTTCTTTCTCACTATTTAAAAAATATGCAAATTAAAGTAGCAATTGGATGTCATTTTCACCTCTCAGGATGAGTGAACATTCAAGAGACTAATAATGGCCTGTATTAGCAAGTCAAAGAAAACAACTCTTCTCACATATTGGAGGTTCCAAATTTATATAGCATTTGTTAAAGGAGAAAATCTGACCATATCAATTAAAAGTGCAAATCCACATATTTCTCATAGCGATTTCACCACTAGGAGCTGCTGTCATGCTATGGGAATATTCACACTGGATCATAGTAACAATGCTGGAGGCAATATTAAAATGCAAAAGTAGTTTACATATTGCCCCCAAGGGCCTGAGTGTGCTATGCCTTTAAGATACTGAAATATTTGAAAATTCATAAACATGTTAGCTTTAAATAAAAAAAAATGTAAAATGAATATATTGCAGAGCATAATATATCTAAAGTTACTGATCACAAAACTGCATTTTGGAAGAAGCACCTGCATAATAAGAGTGAGTCACACTGACTAACTCTGGGTACATTTTCTACATTTAAAAAATAGGGCGTACTATCAAAAGGAGGTAAACATCTCAAATCCTCATTCCGTAGAATTTCTAATATATCATTGAGTGTTTTGTTGAGGATATAGTAGTTTACTCATGTGAGATTATGTGATGATGCTTGAAAAACTTACCACTTTACACTTAGGTCAATATTCCTTAACTATCACCCCTTGTTTATTTAGAATTAGAAAACGTGTCAACAACACCATAGAGAACTGGCTTGACAGATAAGAACAGTTTAAAGTAATTTACTAGAGAAATGAATCATGGTTCTTCAAATTCTTAAATGAAATAAATCACCTATTGAAGTGTGTAGACTTACCTAAATACCGAACAGTTGAGTCATTTGGTTATGTCTTACACATGGTGGCATTTGTGACATGAAATTTGGAATATGAAGTAATAGGAATTTCAGTTGTCAACAGTGAGACTTCTGAAGTCTTTGCTCTGTATTTCAAGTCTCATGGAAGAATCAACGTGTGAAGTAAAATGCTGGGTATTCTTGCTGGCACAATAGAAAATCATTAAAAATAAATTCTTGATATTTACATTAAGATCTAAAAAAATTGCAGTCGTACAAGCTGAAGGTCACCTCCTTGGTTTGGGATTGAGAAAGTTACTGTAGCAATAATAGCTGTCAGATAGATAGTACAGTGGTTTCGAGAAGTGACCTAAAGATCTGATAGCAATGATGCTTCATGGCCTTGGCCAAAGTTTCTTAAGTGTTTAAACATTCTTTTGCTATAAAATAATGAAAATCTATGTTTACCTTTTATAGTTGTATAAAAAAATGACGGTAACACAAAGCTGAAGCCTCCAGTAATAATGCTTTAATATCATGATTATTATCATCAGGGGCCAAATAGGTTTCAGAGAACAGGGAGTCCTCATCATTGAATCCTGTAAATTATTCAAAGACACTAAAGACCAAGGGACAATTGGATCTAACCCTTTGTAAGTCACAAATAACTTTGAAAAACAGTGTTTCAGAAGTGGTGATTACAAAGAAAAAGATAACTCCTGTTAACAAAACAGAAGGAACAGATACAAAATATGCAGTGCTTTACCCTAAGGAATTAAGATTACAATAGGAGAGTCTGAGAGTAAGACCAAAGACATACTCTTTGAGGAAAAACAGTCTATGCTTCCCATTAGGTAAGAACAAGAGACAGTTTGCCTAGAAAGATTTCAGGTTGGCTTCAAGGATAACATCTAATCTACTCATTTGAGAAAAGTAAAGATGAAGAATAGCTTACCTAAGTTGAGGAAGGTTCATTGATAGCTGTAGTACTTGGACTTTGGGTAACTGAAAATTCATTAAGTGATACTGCTCACACACGGAAGACTATCTCTTTGTAAATGTATATGCATGCATGATGCACCAACCACACAATTTTGTAAAGTAGGCAAATTCTTTTCCCTCCTTCAATCCAATGTTAAATAATCATCCATAGAAAGTTTCCTCTCTTAGGACATTGTAAAGCTAATGAGTAGAACCTTGGATTTGTGTATGTAATAAACAGCTATCTGTGAGATCAAAAAGCATCTCTATGAAGTATCAAAAATACATAAAACATAACCTTTCTAAAACCTAAATAGAAAATGGAAGTACACTGAAATATTAAGATTGACTCTGAAAAATGCTCATTATAATTGAAAATTTAATTGAATGTGAAAGGCAAGTGAATTTTTTTCCACTCATTACAGCTACTTAATAAACATTCCTAATTGGTAGCTATCCCTCTCTTGTGCTGATAGATGAAGAAGCTGAGTGTTAAGTAACTTACCCTTTCTTATTTTGCAAATTCAAACTCTCTTCTTCAAAAGCTTGACAGTTTCTCCTACCTACCTCTAATTAAAAGACAAGAATGTCTTGACCAACATACCCAGGAAATTATATATTAGTGGAACGTTTGTGTGGTTATTATAGGAAACCTTTGTAAATTTTTCTTATTCCAAAGTACAAATGAGCACACTAAAGAGAATAGGTAAAACAAACAACTAAAGGTGTTACAGTTTGCTTTACAKTTCTTGATTCTACAGCTTTCACTAGAGCTATTTCAAACTCTGTAACCCATTTTCCTTCAGTCTCCTTTGCTTGGCCAGTTTTCTCTCCTCACTTTGTAAGTATAGAAACATTTGGGGGTTGAAGCTCCACGGTCCTTTCCTGCTCTGTTCCCTTCATGGTTCTAGTCTCCACTGGGTCTGCTCTCCACTGAGACAAAGACCTCCATTTGTGTTCAATGTTCTACTGTTCATATTCTTTCATCAGCTCAAAAATCTAYACATGAAGCTCACCTTCTTCACCAAAAACTCTGCTCATGTACCTACTCTCTTCATTAGTTAATATCACTAGTGAAATATTTTTCCCTAAGGACATAGATGTTAGTTAACAATCTTTACTCTGGCCACACTTTTCTGTCACCCTCCCACACAGTTCTACTCAATCAGTAAGTCCTGAAATATATTCTGTATTTAGAGACATATGAGTTTTTCTGTCTCCTGGAGCTTCTTCTACTTTAATCTAAGCATCTATCACATCAAATTGCATTACTCTGATATTTAACTAATGGGACTTCTGTTTTCCATTATTTAGCCTTCCAAAACGTTCTTCTGCCACCCTACCACTCTTTGTAAATGCAAATCTGATCATATCCTTATGTAGTTCAAATAATGTATGAATTCTCTTTTCCCTTCCATGTGGTGTCTTTGCAACAGCTATAGATTTTCTACAAATCCACAATGCTTTGCTCCTTACCACACCTGCTCCCTCTTATGCTTTTCTTACTCCTCCTAGTCCAAAGCAGCTCTGAAAGACCTGATTCTTGTACCTGCTCTCATCTCATGTACTCTCTTTATCTACTCACAGCCTTGTTTCACCTTCTTCAGATGACTCAGCTAGAGGTTGAAACGAAACCCTTATTAGACAACATCACAAAATATGCCAAGCCTAGTGGACTTACCATTCCTGTGATTTTTTGTGTTATAGCAAAAAGCTTTCCCTTCATGGTGCTTTATCTTGCTTTGTCACAATTTATACTGGACCTGACTCTTCTCTTTCACCTACAGTCCAAGCTCATAAAAGACAGAAGCTCCTATTAAATTTTTTTGGATTCTGAGTTTCTTGCATAGTATTTTAGGTAGAATTTCTCTTCCTGAATATGTTTAATGAGTCAAAGGACATATCCATTATTTARTCTCATAAATGAATAGATGGATTCTTTACCTAATTTGATTTTATCCTTTGCTCCATCATTCACTGCCATTTGATTAAAGAAGAAATTGCCCAGAACTGCCTTCCTCTGTTTTCTTCAAAATATTGCAATTAGGGAAAGGATAAATGGAACTTTTTTTCTTCTGTCCAATTTGAGCAATCTCAATACAGATGTTTTGTCATAACCTGGTAAATATGTTGGAGTGATACATAGAAGACCTGGTTATAAGCACCTACAAAGTCTCTGACAAGCAAAGAAACTACTTTGAGACAGAAGATATAAAGCTAAAGTGTAAGGCCTGGCTTCTCCAACTGTTTAAATGTAACATTGATTTGGGGCAAATTAAATCATGTTAAGTGAAAGCAGTCCTAAAGCTACAGCATGGTCTCAGAACATAAAATAACACTTCATTTACAAAATGCCTTTAAAGTACAGAAAGATAGTGAAATTTCTCTGTATGTAAGATATAGAGAAAATACTTATTGATAGATAGGGAAATGATAGATGGGTTGTAGACAAATGATTTCTCATTGGAAGTGAATATACTTTTCCTCTCCCCAAAATAAGCAGAACTTGAGAAAAGACCAATTTGGGGAAAAGTAAAGGGTTTCTACAGTTTGTGAAAATTTCACTAATTTTCATGTAACCACTCTGAAATATATCAATTATAAATGTAAAAATTATAAAATGTCATATAATTTGCAAAAGATAGGACTGAAGCCATGAGACTCATAATTCTGTTATTAATCTTCAAATGGAAGATAGGGGACATAAAAAATCATTAGAGTAAAAAAATTCCTTCAAATCAATGTAAGTTGTTTCTATCAATTCAAACCAGAAAAGCCCAATGAATCACAGCATGATCACAAATTTTCAAAAGCCAAATGCAAGCACACTTAATTATATTGTATATTTTATATCTTTCTTTTGAAGGATAAAACTTTTATCTTTTGCCTGCTTAGGATTATTACTGCAACTAATGCAGTCTCTTATCTTTTATAAGACCTGATATACCAAAAGTGAAAAACAAACAATACTATGTTAAGTTTTGTTGAATTTGACTCCAGATTTGACAGGAGGGCACTCTTAACATCAATGTGCTCTTACTAATGTACAAGAGGAAACTCATATAAAGCATATTCTTTGTAAATTTAAATAAACTAAACAACTTTATTTTGTGTATCCCATTACTTTTACTATTGCCCTTGAATATTTCAAGTTTGAAAGTAAATTGTTGCTGGGCGTAGTGGCGCACGCCTGTAATCCCAGCACTTGGGAGGCAGAGGCAGGCAGATTTCTGAGTTCAAGGCCAGCCTGGTCTACAGAGTGAGTT
>BDUI01005519.1:6280-20145 GCA_002335545.1 Apodemus speciosus
ATTCAATATATTAATTTCTCAAAGATATTTTTTATAAAAATGTGATTAGAAATAGTTAAATATTTGAAGCTGTGTTATATGAAAGAATTAGACAAATAAATGAAAAAATATGAAGCAAATTCCAGCTACTTTCGCGAAAAGTGAAATATTCTAAAGTAGACAAAAATTGCCTAACAACTGATAAATTAACTGGAAATCACAGATAATAGACACTAGAGCTAACATAAAATTTCAAGTGATTGGTAGGCCAGAGACAACCCTGACTTTTGAAATCCCTTTTACTCGTTTACAATTGTTCATCGTTGTACATTAAATAAGGTAGTTACTCTGGATTTTACATAGAAACATGACCTGAAAAGGTATACATCACAGTTTCAGGTGTTGTATGTAATCTTGGTCATTGTTTCTCCTAAAAATAATATCACAAAAATGAGCTACCGTCAAAGTTGCTACTCTGAAAGTATCCATTAGCCTAATGCTAGCCAATTTAACTTTTGCAATAGCATGGAGAAACCTACCACCACAGAACTCCTTTAAGAAGTGTGTTTGTTTCTTCAGTCATCATATGGAAAGTGACATTCAAGAGCAGGCGTGTTTGCAAGACCAGAGCATGACAAACTTGATTAAAACTTTCAATCACACACAGAATTTGAAGAACAGGTAAGCAGGTGTATTTAAGCAACATTCATTTAAGAACTAATTTCTTTGGTAAACCCTTTATAATGTGTATAATTTATCATTAACACACCAAATACTGCACATATTATGAGAAAATACGTCCATATCTGTGACAACAAATATACCAACAAAACCCTCAAATTCCTATAATATTAAAAATCTTAATATAAGACAGTACGTAAATAACTAGAAGAGTCTCTTTTCATCTAGTCACATGAATGTCATCATATAATTAGGCTATAAGCATGAAAATTCCTTATTGGCCATAGACAAGTGATTGTACTGGAAATATAGATCAAAAAGTTAAGATTTGAAAGGTGTGGGGGGTCAAAAACGAAGAAATGTATAGCTCAATTTATAAAGGGCTTGCTGCATAATTATAAAGACCAGAGTTTGGTCACTTATGTATTATGAAAAGAAAGCCATAGTAAGAATAGTTATGACTTGATTTAAGATGCTTTATTTATGGTAAATATGAATTTTATGGTAATATTGAATTTTAAAGAATGGGCAGTTTCATTCTAAGATATCCAATACCATAATCCTTATAAATTCCTTAACCAAAGTTTTAAATCAAGGACTTTCATCTTTTACCCTGGCATAATAACTGGTGWAAACAATATGTAGCACTTAGAGATGAAATTTTTGAAAAGCACCAGGACTCAATAGGGATGACATCACTCAAAATGCTCAGCAGTGAGGATATGGGAAGGAACCTGAAGAGAGCACCTCCAGTAAACAGACATGGCCCCAGTTGAGGTATGGGGTCACCCAACCATCTTCAATATTTTTGACCTGGAATTGTCCCCTTATAAAAGAAATGCAGCGACAAAACTGGAGCAGTGACTGAAGGAAAAGCCATCCTGAATCCAGACCAACTTGGGATCCATCCCATGTAGAGGCACTAAACTCTGAAACTTTTACTGATGCTATGTTGGGCTTGCAGATAGGAGCCTAGCATGGCTGTATTCTGAGAGGCTCTACCTGCAGATGACTGAGACTCATGCAGATACTCACAGCCAAACATTGGACGGAGGTCAGTGACCCCTATGGAAGAGTAAGGGGAAGAACTGAATCTGCTGAAGTGGATGGCAACCCCATAGGAAGAACAAGAGTATCAAATAACTCAGAACCCTTAAAGCTCCCAGAGACCAAGCCACCAACAAAGGAGCATACTTGGACTGTCACATGGCACCTATCACACTCGTAGCAGAGGAATGCCTTATGTGGACTGAATGGGAGAGGATGAGCCTAAGACTGTAGAAATTTGATGCCCCAGGGAAGGGGGATGCTGGGGAAAGTGAGGTGGGGTAGGTGGGTGGGAGGGAGAGCACCTTCTCAGAAGCAAAAGGGAGGGAGGCTAGGATGAAGAACTGGGGAAGAGGAGGACAAGAAAGGGGGACATTTGGAATGTAAATAAATAAAATAATTTAAGAAAAAAATTAAAATAAAACTTGAAAGGATGGGTAAAAGTACCATTGTATAAGTATATATTTTGTTGAAAATCTTGTCATCACTAAGTGGAGACTTGAGAGTTCATGAGCACTTCGCATTTGGCCAGGAATCTTACCTTCACCAAATTCTAAAATGAATTGCCATTTTTAAACCAAAGAGACTTCCTCAATGACTATAATTTTCTTTACATTTTAAAGAGACTATGGATTTTCTTCATGTTGCTAATATTTCATCATTCATAAGATCCAAATAACCAATCATTTTGAAACAGTTAAGAATTTTTGCTAGAACCAATCAAACATTAAAGATCAATTAATTAACTAATTAATTAAAGCTAGATACATAAGATGGTAGTGAAGTATATTGCATCCTGAAGACTTTCCTTTCTTAATGGCAGGCAAATTAAAGTACTTGTATCTTGAAGGGGTTCATATTTATTTCATTAGTCTTGGTCATTCTGATGGGGTAAAACGAATTCTTAAGGGAATTTTAATTTGCATGTTTCTGTTGGCTTGGGATGGGAATACTTTTAAGTATTTCTGAGCCACTAAGTATTTCTCAGTGTTTCATCTTGCAAAAACTCTCTGTTTAGTTTTATTCCCTATTTTTTAAATACTGGCCATGACAGAGGGAATGGAGAATACTAATAAGTTTCACATTTCTCTTTAAAATCTTACATTTTTCATCTAAGATCATTTTTTTCTTTTAAAATGCTTACACTTTTTTCTCTCTTCTTTTATCTCAGGGAATTCACAGGGTGACTCTTGAAAATACATTTATTAAAGGTTTGATAGTTTGATTTTTTTACTTAGTGAATACTTTATGAAATTATAAACATGGTTCCTTTTCATTATTTGTAAGATGGGAATTATGTGATGATTTGAATTGGTTTCCTGACTGCCTGCACACATGTTAGCCTAGATATTTTACTTTCACTAGGACAACTGAAGTTAATTCAAATAGTCATGGCAAAGGTGTGAAATAGATTGGCATTATTTTTTGTTCTGTACATAAAGAAAAAATACTTACTTAATATATTAAGAAGACTTAACTGCCAACTGTCACAGGAAAACTTACAGAGAAGGTCAGAGTGCAAAGATTACATTGTGATGCAATGCTGGATGCTTGTCTATACCAAGGTCATTGCATTATTTCTCTTCCTTTTCCTCTTTTCTCAACATTAGGCCTTCACCCTTTTCCTATGAGCAACAGGGGATGCAAGATCCAGTTTCTTCTCAGTAAACAGTGTGATCGACTCCTCATTTCTTCCTGTCTTTCAATCACACCGTTGACCTTCTGAACAGAGCATAATTTTCTTACCTAGTGTGTTGTCAAGAAAAGTCTTGTGATGGATCAGGAATTAGTTTGAGTGACAAGTTGACAATAATGTAGTCCTTGTTCAAGAAGGTTGTGCTTAGTGCCTGAGTAAGTCATAATAAATTTGAAATATCCTTCTGTCCTCCTCCCATCACATGCCAAATGCTCCTGTAGGCATAATCACCCATGAACCCATTGCATAGGCAGTGACATGTAATTAAAATGGCATCACAGAAATAGGATGTGAAAGTGTGAATTCCCACCCGAGAATACTATCTTGTAAAATATTGCAGGGCACATCTTGTTTGGTTTGTTTTAAATTTTAATCAAGCTTGATAGATCCAATGTTTATGAAAGAATTCAGCTACCTGTTAAAATAAATATTTTAAGTGTACTTCCTATATGTATTCATTCTGCATTAAATACATAAAACATTTATTGAACTTTTACTTACTAGTAAGCACTGTTTACAAGATCATGGTCTTAAAACACTGTCCATAATGATTACCTTTAGAAAGAGAGGCTTCATTTTTTCATGTTTATTTATTATTTGTGTAGGATGTGTGTGTGTGTGTGTGTGTGTGTGTGTGTGTGTGTGTGTGTGTGCCATTGCACACATATTCAGAACAGAAGACAACTAGCCAGGTGAAAACTGACTTAACATGCCATGTAGATGCCTAGGATTGAATTTCAGGAAACAGCGTTGACAACATCTGGGCAGTCTCACAATGCATAAATGACCTTTAAATGTATATTTTTTACTTCTAGGATTTTATAAGAACTTTTAGTACTCTTGAATATCATTTATTTTTAAAAACATAAACTTCAAAAATTATAAGATGTTCCTCATTTCAAAACTATTAATTGCCTGTTGAATACGTCAAAGGTAGCAACAATGAGTGCACATTTATTAGTAACATTATATCTTAATGTCTGAAAATAAGTAAGACCTATCCATGTAAATTACCATATAATAATCTTATAGGGATTTAAGTTTGTTTTTTTTTTTTAGGTTCATATGAACCTGTTTACATTAAAGTCTTTTAAATTAGTATTTTATAAGCAATGTATAATCTTATAAGCAACAGTCTTAATTTTTTATTTCCTATATTCTGTTTACAATCCAAATGATTTCACCTTTCCTGGTTGCCCCCTCCCCATAAGTCCCATAAGCCCTCTTCCCTCTGCCCATTCCCCAATCACCCCCTTCCCATTTCTCTGTCCTGGTACTCCCCTACATTGCTGGATCAAGCCTTCCCAGGACCAGGGCCCTCTCCTTCCTTCTACTTGGGAATCATTTGATATGTTAATTGTGTCTTAAGGTTTGAGATGACTATTGTCTTTTCAAAAATAATATATGCAAGAAAACAACACAGCTATCCTCTCCCTACACTCCGAGCTTCTTATTCCAACTCTAGTTTTGATHACTTTTAACCAAATGAAAATTTAACTTTGGTTTACCCATCACCCCAAAGCATCAAGGCTGTTTATGTCTTATAGATAGATATATCTATATATGTCTATAACACAATAATTTTAAAAGGCCAATAGGACCTACATATCCCTGAGCAAGAAGCAAAAGCAAGATTAGAAGACAACAATGGTTCATTCAACTCTACCAAGCACTGTCGGTGGCAAAGGCAGCATCTTCTTAAGAAGCAAAAATAAAATAGTTTTTCTATCATTCCTGAAGTTTTACTAAATTTTCAACCCTAATGAACTGTCCCAATTAGGTGTATTGTTAATATTACCTTGAATGTTTCAAAACAGCTTGAAGAGAGGGAATCTTTTCTCATTTAAAATCAACACACTTTTGACAGTAAATGATGATATCTTCAATCCATTATGTCACTATTGCATTTGGGGCAATAACATCAGTAAAATGTAAGTCCCAATTTTTGTTTTATTATCCACATTAGAATCAATAAAATCAGCTTTGATCAATTTAAATGAGAAGTTCCAATCTCGATCCATTTGTATTTTTTGCTGGATGCTTCTTTATTTTCCTCTCCTTATTCCCGTTCAAACTAGTAGAACATCAGTAGAAGTATTAAATTGCCTCAGATGAAAAATATTTTTCTCCTGGCTTATACAGTTTGTGTCCCTTGGACAGAAAAGGGGCAGGTCCAATTTCACCTTCCATTGTAACAAGGACTCATCTCTCAGAGCCTGTTTTTTTTTTTAAAAAAAAAAATAGAACTTCTCTACCTACTCTACCCATCTCTCTGGGCAACCAAAGAGGAAATGGTACAGTGTGTTCTATTTATTTGTTTGCACATCTATCTCTAATTCTGGACTGGAAACTAAAATGTGTTATATGTCATATACCTTCAGAGTTCAAGGATTTGATATTTTTCCTGATAAGTAGTAAGCACTTGGTGAATAGTTATACAGTTGTGTTAGTTCATCCACACAGTGATATGTGATTTATTTGTCTTTGGTTCACAGTAAAAAAAAATTATTATGGAGATTGTTTTCTTCCGTACTTTAAAGCATTGTCTTTATGTTATGCAAGTATAGCATAAACTTCAATTTACCTCTCAAGGAGAAGAAAAACAAAAACTGTAATAGATCAGGGAATATTATGTCTCTATTCTTTCCGATAGTCTGCATGAATTTTCATCAGTTAAATTCATCATTTGTACATCTAGTAGGGCTATAATGAGGCATTCATGCACTTGAATAGTCGGGTCCCTTTCAGGAAGTAGTTTTATACACAAAGAAACAAGAGAAAAATTTATTTTCACTATTTTTATTCTGAAACTCAATGGGAATACAAAGAATAAAGATTTGTGGGAAACTGCAGTAAGTATGTTCAGTAGTAGGATAGTATTTTCATAACTGAGAGAATAATTTGAATATTCTACTTCTGTAGCTTTCTTGGTTTGGTAACAATTCTAAACTTTATAATCATGCTGTAGAATATTAAATATTAATATTTGTTTTAGAGTAGTAAATATTTAAATCTAAGTGGCAAAACTCTCAAGAGAGCACATAAACTTATACTAATAGTTCCACCAAAATTTTTTACAATGTTACTGTAACTTTCCCCAAACAAAAAGCTTAAACACATTGACGTTTTATTTTCAAGAATGATATTAAGATAGAAATATGTTTTGGGATCCCAAACAGTTTATAAGGATAAGTGTGCATAAAAATACATTAAGTGACAAGAATAATGACCCAAAGCTATCAGCAGTGTAGTAGATAATCTGCAAAGCTTCCTTTTTCCAAATAAAATAACTTGGTAACTGTGGACTGTTCTTATGTGTATAGTATAGATGGACAAAAGGAATGTATTACTCCAAGGTTGGAAGAGGCTCTTCAAGGTCCACCTGGGTTTGTATGAATGTTCCCTCAGAAGAAAACCAATCGACCTATGGAGGAAGTCCTGCTTTTCTATTATAGCCTGTGGAGTAGGGGTGATTACGTGGAGAAGGTTTTTTGATTACATAAGTACTTTTAATCTTCCCGTCACAAGCATCAAATGATTTGAAAAATGATTAGAATATTTCTTTCAGAGTATACAGATGAATAGTAGGGCTAGGAGATTTATTGGACCACCAAAAACAACGCTGCAGAATTCTTTGTGCATTTCCAGCAGCTTACAACCCACACATGATTTTCCATTCATTATGAAACAAATGCAAGTCGCACTTACTAGACTCCACAAAAATTCAGAATTACCAACATTCAGGGTTAACAAAATTATTGTTTCTTCAGATCACTAAGTTTAACTAAGAGTTGGTATGATTAAAAGAAGAAAACACCCAGGAATGGTGGATCATGCCTGTAATCACTTGGGAGGCTGAAGAAAAAGTTTGAGGCCAGGACTATATGGTAAGGTCCAGGCCAGCCTCAGCAACACAAGGAGACTTTGTCTTAAAAATTCTTTTAAAAAATAATGTTAATAATTACTCTCTACTGCAGCCTTTACTTCATATTTCCTTGCATTCAAACAAAAATGATGCTACCTTATTGAACGGATAGCACATATGCTGCATCTACTGAGGGGCTTTGAGGATAGGGCAGGCTGCCTTCCAGATTCAGCCAAGGACTGTTCTCACTTATGTAAAAGATTACTGGTCCTTGAAACATGCTTACCATAGCAGAATCCACTTAAGCTGCAAGCTTATCTAATGTATTCCTATATTCCAACACTCTCAGGAAGGACAACAAAATACTACTAATAATTGACGCAAAAAGATGATCTGATAAAAACATATACAATATGCATATGTGCCCATAAAACATTTCAAAAATATACACTGTGGATGCTTCTAAGTGCTTCACTTTTTAATATTAAAATATAGTAGAAATATGGGTGGTTCTCTCTTTTATGTTATAATTTGAGTTAGTTGATCTAGTGTAGTTCTTACACAGTCCGTCTCTGAGTTCATGTGTGTGAAGGCTCTTATGCCTGTAAGTTTCACTTCATTGTATATCTTGACGACGTCTTGTCTTACAATCTTTTCTCTGCCTCTTTCACAGTGCTTCATCATACTTTATGGTAAAGGAGTTTAACAAATCTCCTATTTTAAAGGGAAGAGTTCCATAATCTCTTATTCTCTACATATTGATTAGTTATTGGTTTCTGTATTGATCACCATCCACTGCAAAGAAAAAAAAAAAGATGTTTCACTGAGAAGGGCTGAGAAATGCACCAATCTCTAGATATAAAGAAATTAGCTTAGGAACAATTTAATACCATATCTATTTTGCAGAATATTCACTCACATTAGGTTCCCATCTAGTACCTTTAGCCTAACCAGACAAAGAATTTTGTCCCAGGTATTGACCCCCAGGCTTGAGTTTTCTTTTATGGAACGGGTGACTATTTGTAATTTTACTTTGGTGGGGGGGAGCTTTATTGTGCATTTCTCAATTGTAAACATTGTGGATAAAGTTGTGTGATGATATCAAAAATGTTGGACACCTCTGTATGTGTGATAAAGAGAACTTATACCAAATTAAGTTAGTAACTAGTGTTTTGAATTTTCAGGAACCTGTGGAAGTTTAGTTTTAATTTAAATTTAATTTARTTTTTTAAAACCTGAGGAGGAACGGATTGGTATAGATGACACAGTGGCCAAGGAAAAATGTCAATGGCCAAACTTTTTATCATCATTACCACTCTGTGATCCTGTGTGAGTTTGGTGAGATGCGTTTGATGTATTTGTGAGTCAAGTACACACATAATAAATGCATGATGGGAAGAGAACACTACTGGAAGTGCATTCTCTCCTTCCACAGCGGCTTGCTGAGCTTAGGACAAGCACTTTTATTTACTACGCTATCTTGGTAGACCCAGTGTCCTAGTTTTGCAAGACTTTGTGATATGTATCAACAATTTCAGGTTTTCCTAGAAATCTGTGGAAGGTTCTGTGCAAAGAAAAGACCTGATAAGGCTTTGATTTAAAAACATAATGCCGTTTTAAAAGATCAAATGGAAAAACAAGAGAGTAAATCAGGAGGCGCTGTATAAAAAGTATTATGGGTACCAGAAGCTCCCAGAAGCTGTTACTAGAGAACGTAGATATCGGTAGATTGAAACAAAACTTTAAAATAGACTGGTTTTATTTCATTGCCCATCTGTGTGCATGAACACATGATTGCACACACAGAAACACACACACACACACACACACACACACACACACACACACACACACAAATGCAGGACTACAGCACTTGAAGCAAATTATACCTGACACCGAGTCTTTCTGCAGCACTGTCTATCTCAATAAGTGATCACTGTGAAGTTATAATTACTCAAGCTAAAAGTCTTTTGCACTAGTTCACCAGATATATATTTCTACCTCGAATGATCTTTTGGCTTAGAAAACAGAGATTGACAAAATATCTTCAACTTGACCAAAGTTACAGCCAGGCACAATTAGAGTGCCAGATTGAGTCAACAGACGTTACACAGCTCTGCTGAGAGTTTCAGAGGATTTACAGCCATTCATTTGGTATCCTGTCAGAGTATGACCATAATATGACAGGTATATTTCTTCTTTTCATATTTTTCTGTATTAAAAGTTTATTTTCTCACTCAAACTGAAATTCATAATCAAATCTTGTGTTTCTTTTCATCCAAAGCTAAGGTAGTTTTAAATGCAGTAACGAGCACGGCTCTGATTCAATTAGATTCATTTAGCACATGAAGAGCCTACAATGTATTTCAAATGGTCATGTTTGAAACTAATTTTCCATTTTCTGTTGGCCACATTGTTAATAAGACTCTCCTTGCTGTGATTATTTCCTAAACACATTGCCCAGTGGACTACACTTTGCCTGCAAAACCAGTTTCTTTAAGGATCTTGGCAAGACTCCAAAAGAAGAGGCAGGTAGTTTTCTTTGTCACAAAAACTTCTGCTCCCATGAAGCCAATTTCTATAGCTATTCACATTCAAGCATACAGGGAGAGAGAGAGAGAGAAGAACTTGGGGTGTCAAGGATCATTTCTGATTGAAAAAAATATATATATCCTCTGTGATTCATACACCTGCTTGGCCAAACAAACTCTATTCAGAATTCAAAGAAAGGAATTCAGAACACTTGGAAGGAAGCCTTTGAAGGCTGTTGAGCTAATTTCCCAAGATAATAGCAGGTATTGTATCACAGTGTTTTGGGTTCTTAACACATAGAGCCATAAAACTTGTTTTTAGATAWAGTTATTTTTTAATAGAAAAGAGGGTTAAATGAGAAGTTACTGTCTTATTTTACTGAAAGGAGAAAATGATTCAGCCTTTTAATTTTCTTTCATGAATTGAAAGTATTTCAAAATATAAAATACTTTGTAGGATGAAAGAAAGAAAATGAACAGAGGGCTTAAACTGCTATTTCATTTTGTGTTGAGACCTCCACAATAGAACATAGCATTCAGTACATCTTACCATGGTGAAACAGAAGAGCACGGTGGTAATGAACAGTGCTGAACACAGTCTGCCTCATTTCTCATGACATAAATGTCCTGTATAATTTGTTCAAAGAAATGAAATTTTGGAGAAAAAAAAAAGAGAGAGAGAGATGGACAGGAAAAACTGGGCATACACTGTGACCTTTCCTCGTTTCTACAGCCATAAGGAAGACAGAAGCCAGTGAGGAAAAATAAATAAATCTGAAGCAAATTGGTTGGAAAGAAAACCTGTCTATGGACAAAAAAATAATAATATTTGAACAAGTAAGTGAGCTACCCCAATCACAAAAGAATACACATGAAATGCAATTACTGATAAGTGGATATTAATGAGCCCAGAAGCTCTGAATACTCAAGACACAATTAGCAAATCAAAAGATTCCCAAGAAGAAGGAAGGAGAGGACCCTGGTCCCAAAAAGACTGAATCCAGTTTTGTAGGAGAGTATCAGAACAGAGAAATGGTGTGTGTGCGTTTGTGTGTGTGTGTGTGTGGGGGGGGTGATTGGAGAATGGGCAGAGGGAAGAGGACTTATGGGACATATGGTGAGGGGAGAACTGGGAAAAGGGAAAGCCTTTGGAATATAAACAAAGAATATAGAAAAAATATTTGAACAAGTATTATATAGTGAATTATCTGTGCAGTAATTACATAAAGCCAGATTTAAAATGAACATAAAAGAAAAAAGTAATCTTTAATAAGACAACTGGAAGAGAATACAAATTTGGGGAAATTAACTCAGCATGGAATTTTTCAGGCATATACCTTGACTAGATGAGGATCAAAGCTCTCACACATTAATTTTAAAATTAGGCATTTTTGCATTTTTTGTTAGATACTAAAATCTGTGTTTTATCATTTTCTATACAGGAATGAGAACACCAACCCACCTACAAAGTTTTGAACCACAATTGTTCCTGTCTAAAGGAAATGAAGGGGGTGGAGGAGAAATGGAGCAGAGTCTGAAGGAATGGCCAACCAGTGGCCGGCCCAACTTGGGATCCACACTAATGCTGTGCTATGGTGTCAGCTGACCAAGGAAATCACTCATTGACTAGCATGTTCTATTTCAAGATTCAGTTTTGACCAAATCAATGTACACTTGTTTGCTTTTCGCTAGTGTTTAGGAAAAGGTTTTTCTTTAAGTACCAATAAACTCAACTTTTGAACTCAAAAGATCTATAGTGACATTTGGAAACATGTGTAAATGCGGAACCTATCCTAATACTAGCACAATGCTCAAAATTGTTCTCAGAGGCTAAAGTAAACCTATAATTTTTTTGCAACTGCTTGCTGTGGGATTTGGCAGCACTCTGAAGAAATAATATAGGTGTCATTGTTTTATCATAGTTGAACACAAAATGCACCAGGAGGAGTGTGGAGTTGAACATTTCCTCCTGTGTATTCCCACTTGCATCCTTGTTTCTATTTCTTTTTTGCTGTCTTGTTGCCCCTTGTAGAGAGGGCAATCCTCATTATAGATAAGAAAAAAGCTAGGTAGGTGGCTTTGCTCTTATACAAGGCACAATCCCATGTGGTTTTCTTCCAGCAGATTGGTTTTCGATATCTTAGTGAACACTTACTATCTATTGAACAATGGAGCCATATATTGAAAAGAAACTTCTAAAACCATAGATATTTGGCAAAATTTTATTGTAAAAACCAGATGAACAAAAGAAGACAAAGGAAACATTCAAGTTTATAAGAAGTGTACAGAAAATTACTATCAGAGCAAAACCACTATACAAAGATGATTTTATCTAAAAAATAATTGAAGATCACAGAAAGATAAACCCATGTTTCTTCACATAGAAAAGATTCAATGCAAATAGTTTTATAAGTTTATCAAAGAAAACACTTGTAAAGGTATAGAAAATCAACAAAGGAAAGGGGAAATAATCACATGCCACATTCAGCAAAACTCACCACTTTGGACCACTACAAGTTAACCCTGCTAGTTAGGGACACAGACTCCAAATATGCTCCAAGATGAATTTATACACTAGCTATGTTCAATTGTTGTTTTCATTTTGTTGTGAGGAAAAAAGTTATTGTTATTTCTAGCTCAGGTAGAATAGAAGCACATGTCAACACAAACTTTAGGATGTGAGATCAAGAAAGTAACAGTATGAAATCACAGCATATCAGTGAAATATGCAGGGCAAGAGAACAGAAACAAGCAGCAACTGTAAATTGTCCTGACTCTTAGGAGCTGACTAGTCCATTATCTCCCCAGTGTCCACCAGTATCTCATAGGAAAAGGTAGATGCTAACATCTGTAGAAGAACTTGTTTTATGAAATTTACAAATCTACTAATTGAGTTTTATTTTCTCTTTCTTTCTTTAATTCATTCTTGCCTTCTTTCATTCTCACTCTAGAATAACAACGTTAAATAGTAGAGTTATTATTTTCTATGTAAGATATAAAATCTATAGGTACTTGTCTATGTTTCCAAGACATATTCTA
This sequence comes from Apodemus speciosus, assembly GCA_002335545.1. Classification (NCBI taxonomy): domain Eukaryota; kingdom Metazoa; phylum Chordata; class Mammalia; order Rodentia; family Muridae; genus Apodemus; species Apodemus speciosus. Next base: position 19,119 of record BDUI01005519.1, read on the forward strand.
CAGACTAAAAACTTTAATAAAATAGCCAAATAGGATCATTTTTGGAGGTCTCAGATCAATTGGCTGCATCTGGATATGATTTATGTTGGTAGAGTCCCAAAACATTAGAGACTACAACATAGGAGATAGGGAGTATGCATATGTGATCCTTTATGCCCTGGACTGCCCACCATTGGATGGTACGTGCGCTTGGTGATTGAGGATGAGGTGACATTGAATGGACAGCCCAGACACTGGGATCAAGTGAAAATGCTGTAGAAAACTCATTAACCAGGGAGTGTCCTTTCCATACTCCACTCATGTTCCATTGGTCCTGAGTAAGCATGTCTTCCAAGTGGCAGCTCCCAATTGGCTGGCATTGTCTGTGTCACCAATCTTTAGGCTCTCAGGTAGTCTTCAATTATCTTCTCATGTGGAAGTTGCCTCTGCAGCTACTCAGCCCCATACATTTATGTGAATGTGCTTTGTCAGTGAGGCCAGCCATTCTTCCTATACATATGTGAATCCGATATCTCTACCTTCAGTAGTAAAGTCAATACCAGTCATTAAGGTTCTACCTTCTGTGTCATATCTAATTCTCATTCTCTCTCAAAGATTGCACCTTCAAAAGAAAGAGTTTATTTATTTAATATATAAATATTTATATATACTTTCAAAAGAAAGTCCATAGTGCTTGACATAGCATGACAGCAGATGGCTAGAGACAAAGAGATCACACTTAACCACAMAATGATGCAGAGATTATTTATTTCTAACCCACAGAGTCCAGTTTATGCCACCCAAGTACACATGGGTTTAGATTTATTCATCGGAATATGGACAACCTAGCAGTATCCACATCCTCACAAAGAACTCACTCTCAACTCTCCACAAGCTATTAATGTACTATAGCTCCCTAGGTGTAGGTGGAGACTTAGAAGACTCTTCTGCAATCCAAGTGGGAAGTGTCTTTAATTATTTCCTTTATTTTTTGTATTATAATTACATTATTCCCTCCTTCACTTTCCTCCCTCCAAAACTTTCCATA
>BDUI01005520.1:54215-65387 GCA_002335545.1 Apodemus speciosus
GAGGATTCCCCAGCATGTAATAAGGATACATGCTCCACTATGTTCATAGCAGCCTTATTTGTAATAGCCAGAAGCTGGAAAGAACCCAGATGTCCCCCAGTGGAGTAATGGATACAGAAAACGTGGTATATTTAATAGAATACTACTCAGCAATTAAAAACAATGAATTCATGAAGTTCTTAGGCAAATTGTTGGAACTGTAAAATATCATCCTAAGTGAGGTAACCCAATCACAAAAGAATACACATTGAATGCAGTCACTGATAAGTGAATATTAGCCCAGAAGCTCTGAATACCCAAGACACAATTCACATATCAAATGATTCCCAAGAAGGAGGAAGGAGTGGTCCCTGGTCCTGGAAAGGCTTGATCCAGCAATGTAGGGGAGTACCAGGACAGAGAAGAAGGAGGGGGTTGATTGGAGAACAGTTGGAGTGACAAGGGCTTATGCGACTTATGGGGAGGGGGAAACTGGGAAAAGGAAAATCATTTGGAATGTAAACAAAGAATATAGAAAAAAATTGAAAGAACCTTTTTTTTTTTTAGTTAATCTGACTAAAAGGAAATAAAGCCAGAAATCAGCAGTAAGAAAAACTACAGAAATTAATACACAAATTCATGGGAAGTAAATATCACACTATTGAATGATGAATGGGTCATTGATAAAATCAAGAATGAAATGATGAAGTTCTTAGAAATGAATGAAAATTAAAATGCAACATAGAAAATCTATGGAATACAATGAAGGCAGTCCTAACAGAAACTTCTATAGCTATAAGTGCCTAGTTATAAAATCTGAGATATCTCAAATAAAAATTATCACAATGCACCTTAAAGTACTGGATAAACAAGAATAAATCAAACCTGTACTAGTCAATGGAAAGATATAATTAAGATCTGGACAGAAATCCATGACATAGAARTAAACAAACAATGAAATGAATTACTTTGACTATCAGTTGGCTGAGTAGTTAATTAGCACACACAAAATCTTGGGATTGTTCCCAGTACCATATAAATTGGGTGTGGTGTGGTAGGTGTGGCAAATGGAATTCTTGTAATTTCAGAACTCAGGATGTGGAGGCAAGAGGATAAGTTCCAGATCAGGATAGCTAGATGGATCAATGTGTAAAGATATTTACAGCACAAAACTAATGACAACCTGTCTTAGATCTCTGAAGACCATGTTGGAAGGAGATAACTGAGTCCCAAATATTATCATCTGAACTCAATATGACTCACGCACATGCCAAACACACAAAAAAATAATAATTTAAAACAAAAAGAAATATGTGGCTATCCTTAAAGACTGTTTGAGACCTTCCTGGGATACATGGAACACTGTCTCAAAACAAGCATGTTAAAAAACGAAGAGTTGATTCTACCTTTTAAAAAAGGAAGCAAGACTGAAAACTCTTGGCCAATTCAACCAAAGGAAGAAGATCATAAAACTTAAATTAATAAGATTAGAGTAAAAAAGAATATTATAACAGATAACAATGAAATCCAGAAAATCATAAGATCATATCTTTACAATCTACATTCCATCGAATTGTAAAATCTAACAGAAATAGATAAATTTCTACATGATATGAATAATTAAATTTAAACCAAGATGAAGTGTGTGTGTGTGTGTGTGTGTGTGTGTGTGTGTGTGTGAAATTGACAGAGATTTAAAAAGTAACTAAATAACAACAACAAATATCTCCTGACTAAAAACTGCTCAGGTCCAGCAGAATTCTGTCAGATCTTTAAAGAACCACAACCAATGCTTCTCAAACTATTCCATGAGGCAGAAAAGGAAGGAGTATTTCCAAACTAATTTTCTGAAGCCAGCATCACGCTGATAGAAAACAACACAAGAACAAAATTATAGCCTAACATTCTTGATGAACACAATCCTCTAATGTCTCAATAAAATACTTCAAAAGGAAATTCAAAAGGAAATTAGAAAAGATCACCCAGCATCATCCCTTTGGCTTCATTTCAGAAGTGCAGAGGTAGATTTCAAATATACAAATCAATTGTGTAATTAATTCAGAAATGAAACAAAATGAAACAAAAGGAAAACAGTGGAAAATGGAAACATATCCCATGTTCATGGAATGGAATAATTAATATTGAAAAAATGATCACCCTATCAAAAGCAACATGTACATTCAATGCAATCTTAATCAAACTCTCAATGCCATTCTTCACAGAACTAGAAAAACAATATTGAAATTTTCTATAAAAGCATGAGACCCCATTTTCCCCGCATTACTGAGTGAAAAGAATTATCTTAGAAGTGTGTGAATACCTGGCTTTGATTTATACTACAGGGCTATAATAATAGCAGCACAGAACTGCACACAACAGATGTGTGCACCAGAAGAGTAGAATGTAAGACCTAGATAGACTCCTTCAAAATAAAAAAAAAAATTGTCAGCTACACATCAGACCAAAAATTAGAATATACAAAGATCTCAAGAACCTAAACATCAAAGAATCAAACAGAAAAATACATATAATAAACATTTCTGAAAGTTTTCAACTCCACCAGTGAGTCACACACACCTTCATCATTAATGAAATCAAGAATGAAATGATGAAATTGTTAGAGTTGAACGAAAATAAAAATGCAACATAGAAAACCTATGGGATAAAATCAGGGCAGTCCTAAGAGAAACTTTTATACCTTTAAGTGTCTAGGTAAAAAAGAAAAAAAATCTAAGAGATCTCAAATGAAAAATGTCACAAAGCAAGAAAACACCTATGAACAGCACCTTCTGGTAGATGAAAAGAATGTGGTAAAAGGAAGAGCATCTCATCTTCTGCTTTCTTAGCCTCCCCTGTTTTTGATGAGATAGTTTGCCCTGTTGCTGCTGCTACCGTGACAGTCTAAAGACTGATGTTTCTCTGGTAACCTTTGGGGATCCACTGTCAGGTTGAGACTTCAGAGAAACCCCACTTTGTGGGTAAGGTAGCGAACTAGTTATTATATTACCCACTAGTAAAAGATGGCCACTTAAACAGAAGAACTAGGTTCTCAGCTCTCATAAGTGATTCTGTTGCTACTATTTTGAGCAACTTTAAAAATCTCTCTCTCTCTCTCTCTCTCTCTCTCTCTCTCTCTCTCTCTCTCTCTNCACACACACACAGACAAACACACAGACACACACACATACATCTGTAATATAACTTTTAGCATGAAGAATACTAGGTACCAGCTTATCTATCTTCATTTCTGTGATATTCATCTAAAATGTGATAACTCAGCAATCACTAGATCTTACCATCTAGTTATGGTTGGCAACAAAGAGAAGTAACAGTACCCCGTGTTGATGGAAGGCTCTGGTGCATTTTCAGTCAAGAACTCTTAGGAAGATATCACGCACATGTAGTCCCCTTGGTTCTGTCCCTGCTAGAGAGCGCCAACTAAAATAAGTAGCATCAAGTAGAAGCACATGCTGGCAAAGATGTGAAGGAAAGGAGCCCTTTACTCACTGGTTGCAGTATATACTGATGTAGGAATCAATATGGAGTTTCCTCACAAAGCTAAAAGTAGAATTGCTATGGTACAACTATATTTTTCCTGAGTACATAGACAAAGAACTATATACAGAATGGCAGAGAGACCTGCATATCTATGCTCATTGTTTCTGTATTCACAATAACTAGGAAATGGAGTCAGTCTAATAGCCACTAACATATAAGTGGATTAGGAGCATATGGTATATATACACACATATATATATGCATATATATATATACAATAAAATTGTATTCGGATTTTGAAAATTTCAGGAAAACAGATTTGATTCAAAAATACTATACTGAGTGACATTTCCAGGCTCAGAAAGCCAAATGCCATATGTTCTCTCTCATGTATAGATCCCATTTCTGAATTTTTATATTTTTGTCTTTAAGTTGAAGTATGTGTCTCTATAAAGACTAAGAATCAAGAAAGAAGCCACTGGGTTGGGATGGGGGAAGGATTATGAAGTGTATGTGATATGACAGCAGAAGGGCAGAGAAATAGAGATAGGTGTGGGAAGGTTTCATAGAACCAGGAGGGTGGGTGGGGGTGGAAGTGGCATGGAGAGAAGGTTAACATTACTAAGAGTGTAGGAAAAAGCTGTATCAAAATCTACAACTTTCTAAGTAAACTTAGAATGTAATTTAAACAAATAATGAGTTTTAATGGAAGTGCCTTGAGTAGGTGGATAATTCCACTCTCAAAAACCATAAGTTTTTAAACAAAATCCTAGAGCCCGGTGTGTGATATATTCCTAAAAATTGCTAACCAAAAAGGCTCCAAAGGCTCTGATGAGGGGTCAGTAAAATCTTACTCATCTGTGGACCTTGCATACTTTATTAATGATCTGTCAGAATATGCTCACTGGAACAATAGTGGCACGGCTATTTAACGAACAACTTTCTGATTGGATTTGAAGATTGATCCATTTGAGGTAATACACACTCATGGCTGTCTTTGGGAGGGTCTACTATGATGTTTTGTTAACGGGATATGTAGTCAATTTTTCTTCTAAATACTCATGTTTATACTCATGGACTAATGATTCTCCTTACCTTGGTCAGAGAAGCTGCTTTTTGTAGTAGGTGATGGTTACTACAGAAATTCAATACTGGCCAATGTGCTGACAATACATAGACTTCAGAGCTCTCAGGTCTGTGTGAGACATCTACACCAAAGTCCCAGAGAGCACCATGTAAGAAGGAGCAGAGAAGCTATAAAAACAGGATGCTCTTGGCTGGACATGAGTTGGTTGTTGTACTTATGAACTCAAAGTGGGTGTAGCTAAAGTTACCTGAAGAAGATCTGCACAAACTCAAACTGTTGACATTTAATCATGGGTGGGAAAGGGACAAATGAGGGGCCCTACTGTGCCATGAGAAGCTACTGGTAATCCATATTGCTATGGTAAGTACTCCCCTACCCATTCTCACAGAATTACCCTAATCACATACAGTGACGGTTTTTAAAGACATAAACATAGGAGACAACCTAGGAAGAAAAATGGGCTCAGTATGTAAAGAATAAATTTGACCATAATACATTATATACATGTACAAAACTATCAACACAAAAAGCAGCACTTTTGAGCAAAGTTTCCCTATAGCACAAGACATAAGAGGGCAGTAGATGCAGTGAAATCACGTGATATATGTTGGGATTTGTAAATATTAATCCTCCATGTGGTCATTCCTTGCCATAAAAAAGTTTGGCAGAAATCTATACTCCTGCCAACTTCAGTTTCTGTCCTTTAGCACTATTGCATAGTAGAATGACTTCAGAAGATAGTATATCACGGGCTGGGACATAGTCCCTTAGAGTATTTGCCTTGCATATCCATGGCCATAAGTTCAATTCCCAGTAATGGAAGTGAAAGCAAGAGTGAATTACAGTTCTACATATTTAAAAATGCTCCAAAAAAGACTTTTCATATTCAAGAAATATTTCAGGAGACAGATATATTTAACTAGATTTAAACACTATATGATATATATATGTGTGTATATATATRTGTGTGTATATATATGTGACTGTGCCATAGCAACCACTAATATGTGGTTTTGTGTATTAGTAAAAACAAAGTTAAATTGATTTATATATTATTAAATTTTTAATTAGCTTTCAAAATGTGTCCTCATGGCATTTTCATCATACTGAGAGCCACCCTCTATCCCCAACTCCACACCCTTTCCCATTACTGCTTCTGCTCTTCTGCCCTGAGTATTCCCTCTTCGACATTTAGTCACAGGTGTATTACCTTCACTCTCTCTCTCCCTCAAAGCTTCCTTTGCACTTATTGTGAGTCACCCTTCTAGTTTCCTGACCTCTGTATTTAAGTCCGCATAAATACACATATGTAAAAATCAAAAGCTAGGGGCTGGCAAGATGACTCCATGGATAGAAGTACTTGCACAATAAGCCTGATGACCTTAGTTTGATATCTTGACCCTTCTAACTCAGTCGTAGGAGAGAACCAACTTTCTAAAGATGACGTTTAACTTCCACATTCATGCTATGGCACATGTGTGCCCTCAAGTGCATGTGTGTGCATGTGCGCGCACACACACAAATAATAAATTAATTAAAAGTTAAAAAGTAGAGAACCACACTAAAAAGAGAGGCTCATTTTTCTGAGCCTTCTTTATATATTGCAGTTCCCTCATTGTTTTCTGCAAACTTTATAATTTAACCCTTATGAAATTGTATATATATCAAAATTTTATTATCCATTCATCTGTTGATGAACATCTAGAATGACTTTATTTTGTAGCTATTTTGAATATATCTATAATGAGCATGAATATGCCAGGTATCTTTGGGGAAAGATATGGAATCTTTGGGGAATATGACTAGAATCAGTACAGTCAAGTCATTTAATAAGTCTAATTTTAGTTTTTTTGAGAAACATCCAGACTGATTTCCATACTGGCTGTACTAGTTTATACTCTTGCTAATAAAATTAAGTTTCTACTCCCCTACATACAAGTATTTTCTAGTTTTGTTTTCTTAATAATAACCATTATGACTAAGTCTAAGGATTCTGGCCACTTTAAAAATATTTATTAGCTATTTCTTATTCTTCTGTGAAGTCCAATTGGTTCAATAGTCCATTTTTATTGGTTTGCTTCTATCCCTGTTTATATTTCAGTTATTTTTATATTCTAGATATGAATACTATGTTTTTTAACTGGGGAATTGAGATATTGATTATTCAGAAGTATTATTGAAATATATTATTGAAATATTTATATTAGYTCCTGATATTTTTATGATTTTATAGTTTGGTGTTTTCCTATTTTCTCTAGTTTTACTAGTACTTTAGTGGGGTTTATTCACTAGACTCTTAGATGTGTTTATCTTTTACTTTAGTTTGGAGGATTCCTTCAATTATCTTTGGTAGAACTGGCTTATTTAGTTGTCATGAGTTCTATTGAACTCATGACCCCCCCTTTTTAATCAGGGAAAGCTTTGCTTTTTTCTTCAATTCTAGCAAATAGTTTTGCTGGGTATAATAGTCAGGGGTTAGTAATTGTTGCCTTTCAGAACTTGAAATAAATTATTCCTAGTCCTCTTGTCACGCATACACTCTCCCTGCCACACACACATTGAGAAATCTCTTTTTATTCTGATGTATTTCCTTTGTGATTCTCTTTTTCTATTTTCTTTTCTTTTTTACCAAAAATAGATACTTTCTAAGTAATATATTTTCAATAAAGTTTCTCCTCCTCCAGTTCTTTCCAGATCCTCCTCATTTCCTGATATATACAAATCCACACCCTTTCTTGCTTTCTCTCATTATAAAACAGACAAATAATAATAGTAATACTAATAATAATTAATAATTAATAATAATAAACAAATAGGACAAAATGAAGAAATAAGAGAAAAACAGAAAAAATAAGAGCTGAAGCAAAACTACAAAAACCATATATACATGGAAAGACACACATCCACACAGACATAGTAATCTCATAAAAGCAAAATTAGAAACACAATATAAAGCAAAAGACATTTAGGGTTAAAACAAAAGTACCCAGACAAAGCATTATGAAACAAAAAAAAAATCTGCCAAAATTCCACTGAGTTTGTATTGTGTTGGCTACTACTGCTGGGCATGGGGCCTTCCCTGCTGAGTTTGTATACCCAGGAGATTCCATTGGAGAWAACCAAGTTTTCCATTGTCAGTAACTATCACTTGGAGATAGCTTCTATGTTAAGGATGGGGCTTTGTGTCTACTTCCCCTATCAGCAATGGCTTAGATCTGTGCAGGCCACATGCATGCTACTGCCATAGTCTCTGTGAGTTCATATTTGCATCATCTCTGTTGTATCTAAGAAGGCCTTGCTTCCTTGGTGTCCAGAGACTGAAAGAACTTAGAACACTCAGTCCTAAATGAGTTGTCTCAATTAAATCCCTTCTCTCATGTCTCAGGGAACTCTGAGGAAGAGGAGGCAGATGGATTTTAAGAGCCAATGAGGTGGAAGACACACACACACTACCACCACCACCACCAACAACAACAACAACAGCAACACAAAGAGAAAAAGAAAAAAACAACTTTTCTAGTTGCAATAAACTTTATTATTTTGCATATTTAATGCTTTGATTGTGACAAGAAGGCATCTTTTTTCTAATCTTCTCTTTAGTGTTCTAAATATTTCCTTTATCTACATTAATATATGCTTCCTTAATTTTGGAAATGTTCTTCTATGATTTTGTTAAAAAATGTTTGATGTCCTTAAAATAAAATCTTTCTGTTTCTTCTATGACAAGAATTCTTGGATATTTTTCCTTCATTATGGTCCACATATCTTGAAAGTCCAATGCATATCTTTTAATTAACTTATCTTTGCTCTTTTTAGAATGTTCTTTTTGAGACAGAGTCTTACTGTGAAGTCCCAGCTAACCTATATAGATTAGGCGAATGTCAAATTTACAGACATCTGCTTGCTTTTGCCCAAGTGCTGGGATTAAATGTCTCTCATGTGCATGGATTGGCAGAATTAATATGATAAATATATATAACAATCTACAGATTCAATGTAATCCCCATCCAAATTCCAACTCAATTCTTCATAGAGTTAGAAAGAGCAATTTCCAAATTCATTTGGAATAAATAAAAACTCAGGATAGAAAAAACTATTATCAGCAATAAAAGAACTTCTGGGGGAATCACCATCCCTGACCTTAAGCTGTATTACATAGTAATAGTGATAAAAATATATGGTATTGGTACAGAGATAGGCAAGTAGATCAAAGGAATATAATTGAAGACACAGAAATGAACCCACACACCTATGGTCACTTGATCTTTGACAAAGGAGCTAAAACTATTCAATGGAAATAAGGACAGCATTTTCAACCAATGATGCTGGTTCAACTAGTGGTCAACATGTATGTAGAAGAATGCAAATCGATCCATTCTTATGTCTTTCTACAAAGCTCAAGTCCAAGTGGAGCTAGGGCCTCCATATAAAATCAGATACACTGAAATCTAAAGAAGAGAAAATGGGAAAGAGCCTTGAACACATGGGCACAGGGGAAAAGTTCTTGAACACCAATGGCTTGTGCTCTAAGATTAAGAATCAACAAATGGAACCTCATAACATTGCAAATCTTCTGTAAGGCAAAGAACACTGTCAATAGAACAAAATGGCAACCAACAGATTGAGAAAAGATCTTTACCAATCCTACATCTGATAGAGGGCTATATCCAATATATACAAAGAATTCAAGTTAGGCTCCAGAGAATCAAATAACCATATTAAAAAATGGGGTACAGAGCTAAACAAAGAATTCTCAACTGAGGAATACCGAATGCCCAAGAAGCACCTAAAGAAATGTTCAACATCCTTAGTCATCAGGGAAATGCAAATCAAAACAACCCTGAGATTCCACCTCACACCAATAAGAATGGCTAAAATCAAAAACTCAGGTGACAGCAGATGCTAGCAAGGATGTGAAGAAAGAGGAACATTCCTCCATTGTTGGTGGGATTGCAATCTGGTATAACCACTGTGGAAATCAGTCTGTCGGTTCCTCAGAAAATTGGACATAGTGTTGCCTGAGGACCCAGTTATACTGCTCCTGACCATGTACTTAAAAAATACTCCAACATATAACAAGGACACATGCTCTACTAAGTTCATAGCAGTCTTTTTTATAATAGCCAGAAACTGGAAAGAACCCACATGTGTTTCAACAGAGGAATGGATACAGAAAATGTGGTACATTTATACAATGGATTACTACTCAGCTATTAAAAACAATGAATTCATGAAATTCTTAGGCAAATGGATGGACCTAGAAAATATCTTCCCAAGTAAGGTAACACATGGTNAGTCTTTTTTATAATAGCCAGAAACTGGAAAGAACCCACATGTGTTTCAACAGAGGAATGGATACAGAAAATGTGGTACATTTATACAATGGATTACTACTCAGCTATTAAAAACAATGAATTCATGAAATTCTTAGGCAAATGGATGGACCTAGAAAATATCTTCCCAAGTAAGGTAACACATGGTATGCRCTCACTGATAAGTGGATATTAGTCCAGAAGCTCGGAATACCCAAGATACAATTCAGAGGCCATATGAAACTCAAGAAGGAAGACCAAAGTATGAATGCTTCAGTCCTTCTTAGAAGGTGGAACAAAATAGTCACTGGAGGATATATGAAGACAAAGTGTGGAGCAGAGACTGAAGGAAAGGCCATCTAGAGACTGCCCCACCTGGGGATCCATTCCATATACAGTCACCAAACCCATACACTATTGTGGAGGCAAAGAAGTGCTTACTGACAGGAACCTGATATAGCTGTCTCCTGAGAGGCTCTGCCAGAGCCTGACAAATACAGAGGTGGATGCTTGCACCCAACCATTGGACTGAGCACAGGGTCCCCAGTGGAAGAGTTGAAGAAATGATTAAAGTAGCTGAAGGGGTTTGCAATCCCACAAGAAGAACAACAGCATCAACCAACCAGACCCCCCCAGAGCTCCCAGGGTCTAAACCACCAACCAAAGAGCACACATGGGGGGACCCATGGCTCCAGCACATCTGTAGCAGAGGATATAGCCTCCTCAGAATGGGAGGAGAGGCCCTCGGTCCTGTGAAGGCTGGATGCCCCACTGTAGGGGAATGCCGGGGCAGGGAGATGGGAGTGGGTGGGTGGGTGGGTGGGGAAACACTCTCATGGAAGCTTGGAGAGGTGGGATGGGGTGGGGGCTTCCGAAAGGGGGGCATTGGGGAACCAGGAAAAGGAACAACATTTGAAATAAATGATAATATCCAATAAAAAATAAGAGGACCCTGAATTAATGATTTAATTTCTTATCTAAGGAATTATTGAAAAAAATCAAAGGGCAAATACAGTATAAAGCAACAAGATACAGGGGAAGTGGGTAAAAGTGAATCAGGCATCACAAAAATGAGGAGAAGCTGGGAGCAGTGGAGCATGCCTTTAATCTTAGCATTTGGAAGGGGGAGGCAGGTAGATCTCTGTGAGTTTGATGCCAGCTTGGTCTAGACCATAAGCTTTCAACCTGTAGGTCACAACCCCTTTGGGGAACTAAGAAAATATCCAATAATGTATATGTATATGTATATGTATATGTATATGTATATGTATATGTATATGTATATGTATATGTATA
>BDUI01005522.1:3561-15593 GCA_002335545.1 Apodemus speciosus
TAGCTAGCCACAGGCTATGTAGAAGACCCTTTCAAGAAATTGAAGAGTCTCTGAAAATAGCATTAACATTACAAGCCAGAATCTGCTGCCCAAAGGGAAATTAGGTGGTAGGTGCTGTTGAAGTTCAGAGGAAAGATGGATGTCTGTGGGAGTGACTCGGAAAGGCTTCCCAGAAAGGATAGGGTTTAATATGTCTCTTGAAAATGACTAGCATGTGGCAAGGACAGAAGATAGAAGATATTCAGAAGGTGAGAGCTTGAGTCAAGGCACAGCAGCAGGGTTTCAGGGTGTGTGTGGAAGAATAATGACTGTTACTGGGACGGAYATTTAGATGGGGTGGGGGAAAATATATCTGTGAGTGAGGAAGCTCCTCTGAGACACAACAGTGCCCTGACAGGTCCTAGTCTAGAGCCTGTATTCTGGATGGTTCATGGAGAACTTCATAGCTTCTCCTGTTCATCAGAAAGGCTCATGGGCTCCAAGATTTAAATTCCAGAAACTGGCACAAGGGAGCACTGGGAAACTTGTATTAAATTTGGGGAGCTTTGGGGAGCCCACAGTTCCTAAGGTCCTGAGTACAGTAACCACATGGTAGTTAACAACCATCCGATGTAATGAAATCTGACACCCTCTTCTGGTGTGTAATGAAATCTGACACCCTCTTCTGGTGTGTCTGAAGACAGCTACAGTGTACTTAGATAAATAAATAAGTTCTGGCACTGAAGCTGATTCTCCTGCATCACCAGTGAGAAACTGGGACACTTTTCAATTCTTACAACCAATAAACACTCAGTGAAGTTGGAAAAATCAAAATTACCATACAAAACCCAGTAGTCTTCCTATATACCATGACACACAGTCTGGTAAAAGAAAATCAATCAGGAAAACAATCTCATTCACAAGACTCCAAAAGAAAAAGAAGTCATGGAATAAGCCTAAGCAAGAAAATAAAAGATCTCTAACATGAAAACTTTATTAAGGGAGATACGAAAGATGGAAAGACCTCCCATGCTCATAGGCCAGGAGAATTAATACTGTGTAAATGACCATGCTACTAAAAGCAATCTACAAATTCAGTGGAATCCCTATCAAAATTCTAACACCATTCTTCACAGAAACATAAAATTATCTTAAGCTTCATGTGGAAGTATACAGAACCCAGGGAGCTAAAATAATCCTGAGCAAAAAGAATGATAGTGAAGGCATCACCATATCAGATTTCAAGTTACACTTTAGAGCCATAGTCATTAAAACAGCATGGCACTGGTACCAAGACAGATATGTTGATTGTTGCTTTACAAAGGAGGTCCCTGATATGAGTACACACAGCTATAGCAGTCTGGTTTTTAACAACAAAACCTAAAATAAACATTGTAGAAAGGAATCTTCAGAAAATGGTGCCAAAGAACTAAATGTATCTACAAGGAAATGAGGAAACTATGTCCTTATCAGGAAGCCATTACAAAAGAAATTACTCCAAATGAACCAAAATCTTGATGTAATAATTGAAACTATAGAGAAAAAGTAGGGGAAACACTTCAAGATAAAAGATAGGTAARGACTTTCTGAATATGACATAAAGCCAAAACCTGACAATGGGAATCATGAAAGTAACAGTCAAGTGAAGAGGCAACTGGAAAAATGGGAGAGAATCTTTGTTAGATGCACATGACAGAGAATTAACATCCAGAATATTCACAGTCTTAAAAGAATGAACAAGTAAACAAAAAGCTCAATTTTAGAAATCAGTCTGTGAGTGCGTGTGTGTGTGTGTGTGTGTGTGTGTGTGTGTGTGTGTGTGTGTTTGTAAATGTGTATGTGTGTGTGTTTTGGAGGGGTGTCATTTGGCTTTCAGGTTACAATCTATTGCCACCTAGTGACACCAGGATAGAAGCTTAGTCAGGAAACTGGAGGCAGGAACTAGAGAAGAGATCATGAAGAAATACTGCTGACCTCTTTGCTCTCCATGGCTTGTTCAGTCTGCTTTATTATACAACCTAGGACCACCTGCCCAAGGATGGCATATCCCACAGTGAATGTGCATYCCAACATCYATCATTAATAAAGAAAATGTCCTCACAGACCYGCCTTCTGACTAGTCTGATARAGACAATTCCACAATTGACATTCCCTCTTTCCAGGTGTCTCTAGTTTGTGTCAAGTTGACAAAAGCTAACCTGTAYAATTGAYCCCTTATCAACTTGACATACAAAGATCTACCCAACTCTAACTTCTYCTTCTTATTTACCACTGAGGTCCCACATTAATATCACAATATAAAGCATAATGTCACTGTTTAAAGCCCCACAGTTTTTAAATTTTTCAACACTACCAAAGTCTAGAAAGTTCTCTTTAAAAATTCAACATATCTTTAAAAAGTCTCTTCATTGTGGACTCCTGCAAAATAAAAAATAAGTTACATCTTATTCTGAGAGGGAAAAACCARGACACACTTACARTCAAAGCAAAGTSAAACTTAACTMCAACCATATAAATAGCTGAGTATCTGATGTTTGGGACTCTCTCATTATTGTCTGGGTTCCAATGGGCATGAATAGGCCCACCTCTCCAGATTTTCCTTCCATGATCCACACAGCTCGTCTGGTAGGCTCAGGCCAGCTCCACTCTATGCCTGATATTATCCTTGGCAATCATCCCATGGTCCTAGCATCTCAGCATGCTGGGATCTTCATTGCAACTTGRGCTCTACCTTCACCAGTGGACTCCTAGCCCCTCTTCAGAAATTCTGACTCAGGTATATGGTGTCAACCCTCAGCTTCTCTCCATGAACCCCTTCAGTCCTGATGTCTTGTCTGCAAATGATGTTACACCTTCAGCAGTGGCCTCTTCTAGCCTGTGTTCAGGGAGTCTTTAATGCTGCCACAGCTGTTCTACATGACCCTTTTGTGATTTCAAAACCAGTACCATTTGAGAGACTCTTAYACATTACCAAATTCAGCTGCCAACTAGATATGCAGCCTTRGACCCCTGTGGACCAAAGCTTCTGTGTGCTGACGCTAAGAAAACACTTCCCAGAAGACTYTGTGTCAATGATTAGTCTCATATTAATCATAGYTTATTTTTCAGCCCTAGCTATGGTAGTATCTATTGCCTCAGTAAAGCAAAGGTTTCACTTCCACATATTTTAAATTCAAATATATTACAGAAATAACCATCATAGAGTCTTTGAGGAGCTCTCATACAGTCCTGCAAGACTTCTCGAGCCAGGCCTCCATTGCCTGGACTGCTCTCAGCGTTATCTTCCAAGATCCCACAACGGCTTATTAGGCTCTGGTAAAGCTCCTCCCAGAAGCCATGGCTTATCAAACAAAAATCCTGGTGTCAAGGGTGGTCTACTTCCCTGGAATTTTTGGGGAGGGAGGGATGTCTCTAAAGTCCCCAACACAGTACAGATAATTGTCACTGCTGTTGGYTTCTCATCAGAACTAGATGAGATGAYCCTATTCTTGAATATGTCATACATCTTTGTCATAAAACACAGAGAAATCAACCTAGAACTGGGCTGGAAGCTTTCTCCCTCATRGCTAATCCTCATAATGCCAGAAGGTGGGACTACTGGGAGAAAATTGCCATTGGTAGTTTTACACACTGATGGACCTTGTATCTAATGATAATGACCAGCCAGTCAAGGTAAGCCTATGGGTGAAATAGTGATAAGATTATTATGTGGGTCACCAAGTAGCTTACTGTTTAAATTTGATGAATGTTCCACAGGACTTGACTATAAAACCAGTAAAAAGGCCCATGACTGAGGTCAGAGTCTTTAATGGGAAAACTACTAATGCTATTTTGCTAAAGGGATATGTGTCTGTCAATTTGCCTTTTAAATATTTATACCCATAGAACAGAGCTGCTTTCAGCTTTGGCCAGAGAAGCTTGTTTTGGTGATGGTCAGTAGTGACTGTAGAGASTCCTAAGTGGTCAAAGTACTGAGAATAAATGACTATTGGATGTCCAGCCATACATGAGATGTCTATATCACCCCTTCCAAGGCTTGGGGAGCACAAAAAAATGGAAGGAGTAGAAAGAGTACAAGATGTCACAAGTCTTCTTGTGCTGCGTGCTTTACAGTGGACTTGGGACAGTGTTCACATAAAACCACCTTTGGGCTCTCAAACTCACTATCCTGTCCTTGGGCCCCACATCACCTCCTACCTGACATCCTTTCGCAGTCTCCACCATGGCGTATCATCACCAGTGCTGTCATTCTCAAACTCCTTCCCTGTTCGTCGGGCTGTCAGTCAAGATCAGGTTTGTCTGTAAGCCAAACAAACCTCACAGTAGCAGTGACTTAAACATGTCAGCGTCTGAGAATGGACACTTTAACTTGCTGTACTGAATCCCCAAAGTCAGGCAGAGCCTTGACCCACTATGAGACTCTATTTCTTCATTGCTCAGTAACACACTTACCCTGACAGTCCAAGGAATCTGTTAGAACTCCATATCTTTGCATCAGAATTACAGGAGGCAGGATGGGTCACAAAATAAGGAAAAGGTAGGTGAGGGAAATGACACATGTCAGATGTCCATTAGGATAATTTTCAGAAAGCAATTAAATAACACTTATTTATTAAATCTCTTGGCTAAAACTCCACATCATAGCCTCAGGAAGYACCAGATTAAATAGTCTTTATTTCAGAAAACCCTGAGTTTTTCTATTAGAGAAGAAAGTATAAATGTCTAATAATAGGCCTCACCTTTGGAGATGTGCCTAGGTCATTTGCATTGTGATACGACAGATGTATTCTTGTGTCCAAATTCATGACTTATACATTAAATGTGTATAACTTTTTTATATAGTTATACCTCAATGAAGCTAAAACAAAACAATGGATGGGCAAGTTGAATGCCATATATCGCAGGTGCAGGCTACATCAAAGGAGCTCTTGGCAGCCTCACCTAGTGATACCTGTGTTCAGACAACGTTCACACTTCTCTCACTTGATCAATTTTTGTGGAGGTTCTTCCCTGACCTGCATAGCAGGAGTTGTCGAATCAGCTAGTTTTKCTATCAAAGTACTTGGTGGAATTTCCCCGCTGGAGTTGGGGGAGTTCTGCTTTTGGCCTGAAACCCGTGCTGAGAAATGGAAACCTATGCCATTGGCTGCTGGAATRGAATGAGGTGATTTACGTCTAGGGATTGGGTTTATGGTGTTTGCCTTTATAAGCCTGCTGCTTTGCAATAAAACTGAGCCTTGATTAGAACTTTGTCCTGGCTCCATTCTTCTCTCATCCTTGTCCTTTAATTCCCAGACTCCCATTCAAAGTACCTACATTGACTGGCGGCCGCAAATCGACTACAAGTTTTGCCTCAAGGTCAACTGCTGTATTCCTTTCTCYTCTGTGTACTTCCACTTGGTTGTTTGTTCATATCAAAGTCAACAACTTTAAAATGTAAATTATTAAATCATTTCCTCCCCCTCCCTTCACTCTGTCCATGCACTTGTCTATAGCAGTCCCTGACTATTTCATTCAGCAAACTCTACTGACTTCCTATTGTGTGCAGATTGTATTCCAAGTACATGGAATACACCATGCAACAAAACAGATCTATATACATCAATCTTCACACACACACACACAGTACTTACAGCCTAGCTTGCTATGGTTCTGTCCATGAGTCATTTTCACACACCCTCATCTTACACAAACTGGGTCAGGTATTATGTCTGGAAAGGGCCTATCATTTGTGGGTTCCAGCCTTTTTAGAATATTCTTTTGACTGGTTTGTTGTTGTTGTCATTGATGTTGTTTTCTTATTGTTATTGCTGTTGWTGTTGTTGCTGTTTTGTAGCAGTGGTTCTTGACTAGARTGATTTTGCTTAGTAGATATTTGGCCATGGCTGTAAGCATTTATTAGTCACTGCTGGATGGGTTCTGCTGTGCTTTGGGTAAGATGTAAGTGTATCTCTCAACAACTCATGTYGAGAAGCTTGGTCCTCAGTGTGGTGAAGTTGAGAGTCCTTAAAATCTAGTGTAAGCACTGCCCCACCCAGGAAAGTCCTGCTAGTCTTATAGATGGTTGGTTCTCATGTGACTGGATTGTTACAGTGCATGGCCTTCTWGTGCATTTGGCCTTCCGTCTGAGGCCAGTTCCATTTCTATTCCCCCATCACAGTGTTGTGATAAAACCAGGAGATTTTCACCAGGACACTGGAACTCTGCTTTTAAACTTCTAGAATGGTAGGTCAAGTAAATCTCCTTTTTTAAATAAAATATCCAGCCTCAGGTACTTTAATACACAGAGAGAAAATGGACCATGTCCTATTGGCGTGTCCTAGGTGTGCAGAAACCTAGGAAGTTGCCAAGCCTCATACAATTGGCAGTTGTATAATAAAAGTTACCTGGTCTCAAATGTCAATAGGGCTGAGACTAGGGAGCTCTGGGTCAGAGCCAAAGCATACCAAATCRGTGCCAGCTCAAATGTCATTTTCATAAAACGTTCATGATTTCTTCTTTCATTCTCCTAGCTCAAAGCTACTATGRTAGTTTAAATGAGMGTAACCCCTATAAGCTCAATATGCTTGAGTGCTCGGATTCAAGTTAGTGCAACTGTTTAGGAAGGAATAGAAGGCTTAGCCTTGGTGGAGCAGATGTGGTGTTGGTGGAAGAGGTGTGTCAGTGGGGGTAGATTTAGACATTTAAAAAGTCCATGCCAGGCCCAGTCTCAATCTCAACATCCATCTCGTAGATCAGATATAAGCTTTCTGCTACTGCTACAGTGTCATGCCTGCCTGCCACCATGCTTCTCACATAACGACAATCATGGACTCACCCTCTGAAACTGTAGGCAAGTTCCCAATTCAATGTTTCCTTCTATAAACGGTCTTGAGCTGGAGCGACGGCTCAGCCATTRAAGGGTAGACTCCCACAAAAATAAGCTGTCTTGGTCATGTTATTTCTTTAYAGCAATAGAACAGCAACTAAGACATTTCTATTTGCTCTTCTACTGGATTCCATATTCCCCTGAGTGTTTCTCACTGATGACACCGTCCATGCTCTATAAAAATCTACAAAGCTGTTGTGTGCCTGATTCTTCCAAGCTCTCCAGTGCTAGCACAGATCTTAGCTCACAGCCAAAGCTATTTCAGTATTTGCTATATGTGTGAGCAGGGACCATCCAGTGGCTGTCTCTTCTCTCTCAGACCACAGCTCCTAAGATCTGGGAAGCCTGATGGTTGCTTCAGAGGAGAAGCTGCCAGGACCCTCAATGCCATAGCTGGCAGAGACTCAGCTGGCACCAAGCCACAAGAATGAATCTACTCCAACCAGTCAGAAAGGGAAGAACCTGATAGAAAACAAGGCTAAACACAGAAGATACTACCACTGTGCTCCACACAGGCTGCTTGCAAAACTAGTAGCAAGCACAAAAGACCTTTGCTTGCATAGGAACTTAACCAGCTTTGTAGTGAGTTAAGGTAACTAACTAGTCCTCTTAAATCCTCTGCCCAAACCCYATACATACCCCAGCCAAACTAGGAGCCAACTGACTTGTACCCAGGGCTGGCTCTGTGCTTGCTGTTCCTGGACCACCTCAAGAGGGAAGGCTGAGTTGACACTTGGCATTAACGGGGTAGAAGGCTGGGTATCAGCACTCACTCATTAACTGAACCTTTTTAGGGCRAAGTCTTGTTGGAGTTGGAAACTGGCATGTCCTGGGGAGTCGCAGGAAACTGCTGAGTCTGCAGAGATCAGTCTCAGCTGACTCCAAATTTGCCAGCCAGCCTTCTCCTCTCAGGCTGATCAATGAGTTCTGCTATGCACCACTTCTATCTTGCCTGGCAGCAGAAATAGCAATGATGTCTGTGGGGTCCCAGCTCTGAACCACTGGAAGCAGATGCAGGAAGACTTGGGGGGCCCTTGGCAGAAGGAGTTAAATGGGAAGGAAAATGATTCAAAACTGTAGCCAGAGCCCAAAGCCACAGAGCTCYGGGTGAGCTCTTTACTGCTACGCCTAGCATCCGTGACGATCTGACAGGCATCCAACTTATCACAGAGTGAGCCYTACACCAGTGAGACTGGGCTAGTTCTCTTCGTGCACTCCTTCCATGTTGCATGTTGGATGCTGAGAGAGCCTGGTAAGTGTGGTGTTTCTCTCTGCAGGATGCTGCAGGTTTAATCAGGAAGCTGAGAGGGGGTGGGTTTTCCTGAAAGGACATGCTAGTATGGAGCCTGGACCACAATGGCCCTTTCCTTAAGGCTAAGCCACAGTATGACTTTAAGTTCTGAATCAGCCAGTCCAACAGAAACACCACACCAGTCACAGATACAAGCCAAGTGTAGAAGTTTAAATATCCTAATAGTCACATTAGAAAAAAAAATAAATGCAGTGAATTTGAATAAGGTATCTTATTTGAATGAAATATATTCAAAACGTTATCAATTCAACATGTACTCCATATAAACACTAATGATGTCAATGAAGACCTGCCTAATTTTCTGCAATAGGAAATTGTCATGGGTTTTTCACGTAGAGAATATCTTCGTTTGAGCTGGTCCATCCCAAGTGCTCCAGGTCTTGTTTCAAATGCTTGGCCAGACTGTACGTTTATTATAGAATGACTCGGCATCGTGACACGGCAGCAGCTGGTACGGAAGCCACTAGTGTATCATATATACAACAGGCCAGAAGAGTCCCTGAAACATGACAAGATGGGAAAGTGCTATTTACTGGAAAGGCTCTCAGGAGGGAACTATATCACATCCAGTTGAGAGAAGTCTTTTGAAAAGTTTGCCATGAGCTGAAGGCAGAAGCTGGGAAGGGGGAAATGACCATGGAGAAAGCTAAGGTCTAAACCTGAAAGTCTCAGAGTTTACTGATTCTTAAATGTAATCTTTAACATCTTTCTAGAACCAAGACAGAGGATGATGTTGATTCAATTATGGATGGATCCAGATAGCTTTATTGTTTAGAGAGAACATTAGGGGAAGTATGAGCCGCCCACGTGAAAAACACCTGGCTGTGATGAAAATTCCTGTCATGGCAAACCTCTGGATATTTCTAAGTGTGCAGTGACTTCCCCTCTTCACTTTTTGTGTAAATAAAGCAATGAACTACCTCTGATCTCCAACTTCTCTCTCCTATGTCTCAACCAGAGGTGAAGAACCTTGGGTGGTTATAGAGCCAAAAACAAAAAGCAAAACAAAATGAACAGACAACCAAGACAGCACATCATTTTCATGGTGTCAGGCACATCAGGCAGGTGGCACAGCTTTTTAGAGGCTCATTTTTTTTTCAACTCTATAGTTTTAAGGGGGAGAACAGAAGTTGAGAATAAATTAAAAATAGAAAGTGAAAGCTATTCAGAAAAAAACATCATTAATGATTACAACTGGAGTAATGTTGAGTGCTTCCTCACACCACGCTCAGAAGTGTATATTGGGAGGGTAACAGCATCTATAAGAAAATCATAAGGGAGGCTGGAGAGATGGCTCTGCTCTTCCTGAAGTCCTGGGTTCCATTCCCAGAATCCTCATGGCTCTTATCATCTCTACCTACAGTTCCAGGTGATCCGATGCCCTCTTCTGGCCTCCATGGACTCCAGGTGTGCACCTGGTACACTTACAGGCAGGCAGACAAAACACTCACACTCATAAAAATAAAAATAAATATCTTTTAGGGGGAAAAGAACGTCAAATAAAGTAGAAATTTTCCCTTCAGTATGATGGATTGGATACCTAATTCTTTTGCTCATAGGAATGATCCTAATTTGAATGAAAATACTATCCAGTAAATTAATTGTGTAAAAAGGGAGTATATGCCAAGCTTCACAGCAAAATGGGGCTTCTTGAAACTTTGGTTCATAGGTGATCCCCCTGGCCTGGGGAGCTCCACCACACCTGGAGACATGAGCTGCTGTGTGAACAGGAAGAAGAAGATAATAAAGCCAAGGTCATACTCAAGATTGGTGAGATGAATGAGCTTGACAGGATCTAAAAATCAAAGAAGAGACTCACCTCTGGGCAGCTCTATCAGGCATTTTCAGGAAGGACTGAGGACCAAGCCCCTCCCCAGAGTGGAAGGCCACTTCCATTGGGTGGCCTGGAAGGAAGGAAGGAAAATCAGAGTTGCCTGCCCTCCTCTTCTTAGTGAACGTGGCTGAACCACTGCTGATGYTCCCTCTGCATCCTCCAGCAGTGTTGGGCTGCAGCATCTTTGGCCTTCCAGGGTGAGCTGAAGACCTACAGCTCTCAAGGAACCATCTGGTCCTGCAGCACCACTTTGAGAGTGTGGAGGCAACCCAGAATAAGCAATTGCTTGGTTCTCGGCCTCTCCGGCATACAGACTGTCATTTTTGGACTATCCAACCTCTATTGTGTGACCCAACCTCATGAGCCTCCTCTTACTCCATATATATATATATACCTTCTGTTACTTCAGTTCCTTTAAGGAGCCCTGCTTGACACAGTGAAGAATTCTATAAACAGATAAGACTCCAAACGTCTTTATCTACAGTGAAGTCATGCTGAGCCCAGTAGGGACAGGACAAGGAAAAGACTTGTCTCAACCTGAAGGTTAGTAGAAGAGAAGCTAAGACAATTATTTGAGAATTCATATACAAATTGGACTTTATGCAAACTAGGGTTCTATATATGTGTCTCTGTAGGTGGAAAACCCTCTAAATAGTGGCTCTCAACCTTCCTAAAGCTGCAGCCCTTTAATACAGTTCCTCATTTTGTGGTGACCGTCCCCCCCCCCAAACTATAAAATTGTTTCATTTCAGAAATATCGAAACATAAGAAAATTAGGCACATTCTAACTCCTCTAATTTATTATTACTTGGGGGCTTTGTTTGCTTGCTTTAAACAGGGTCTTGCTTTACAATCTGCCTCTCAACCCCCAGTAGYGGAACTGCAGCCATGCGCCCCACTGCCAGTTAGTTATTTTGTTGCCTTTGACAATAGGCTTATGTCTGTATAAAACTTCCTCATTGCAGGGGTCAGGGGAGAAAACAAGTATTCTAGAGTTTTGTTTTGTTTGTTGGTGTGTGTGTGTGTGTGTTTGTGAGTGTGTGTGTGTATGTGTGTGTGTGTTGCTTTGTTTTATTTTTAGTGAGGAACACAGGTATGCCCTTCTCTCTGGCCTGCCTAGATGAGAACAGCTCTTTGTCTTATACTAATGACCCACGATGTTCTGCTCAAGTACAGAGAACCAAGCAACTATGGTTTGAGCCCTCTAAAACTGTGAGCTGAAATAAATTAATCACATCCATGTAGAGTTAGCTAACTCTGGAAAATGATGTCAGAGAAACCCGGCTTTGTTTTAAATGAGCCTAAACATATGGTCCCTTTGAGACTTTGGCCTTAGTCTGTGGGGGTGAAGAAGGGGGAGTGAAGGAGAATGATGTGCTGGAGAAATACAGTCTATCAGCTGGATGGAGATTGTTAAAACAAATTAAATTCTAAGATTCATATTTTGTTAGAAAGGAATGAATATAGTCACTCAAGTATTTGTGAGTCCAATGAAATAGAATAAAGAAAATAAATACTGCCTAGAAAATCTGTGCTGTTACAGGTAAACCTGCAGCCAATATTCTATTCATGGGCACATTGAAGTGTTTCCTCTAAGAGTAGAACCAAGACAAGAATGTCGACTCTCCTCACTTCTATTCAATTTACTACTGAAGGAATCTGGCAATGGAAAGAAAAAAAATGGCATTTAAGTTAGAAAAAAAGAATATGCTAAATTGTTGCTGCTTTGGGGTGACATTATACAGTGTCTTAGTCAGAGCTTCTATTCCTGCACAAACATCATGACCAAGAAGCAAGTTGGGGAGGAAAAGGTTTATTCAGCTTACACTTATACATTGCTGTTCATCACTAATGGAAGTCAGGACTGGAACTCAAGCAGGTCAGGAAGTAGGAGCTGATGCAGAGGCCATGGAGGGATGTTTTTTACTGGCTTGCTTCCCCTGACTTGCTCTCTTATAGAACCCAAGACTACCAGCCCAGGGATGGCACCACCCATCCTGCTTGGTCACTAATTGAGAAAATGCCTTACAGCTGGATCT
>BDUI01005522.1:36828-50401 GCA_002335545.1 Apodemus speciosus
TATTCACAAATGATAGTTGCTTCAAGAGGGAAAATTATTTTTATTCAGTGGAATGACACTGGGTATATCAAATGCACTCCAGAGCAGGTCCTATTCTGAGGAGTAGTTGGACAACACAAAACAGACTCCATTTTTTTTCATATGTGCTTTTTGGTTTGTTTTAGGTTCGGGTGTTTCTTCAAGAGAGAAACAACATGAAGTTGGGTGAATGGGAATGTGGGGGAAGAGCTGGGAAGAGTTGAAAGAGGAGAAAATGGAATAAAAATATTTTGCGTGAAATTCTAAAATAATAAAAAAAATTAAAAAACAGTTGAAGGAATATTAAATAAAAAATAGTTTAAAGTTTGGGAGTTTAAGAGGGACACTGAGACAGATTACTGAGGAGTAAGGAGTTTATTAGAAAAGTTATTACAGACAGACGGGTAGATAGCAGCGCGGGAGGGATTCTTAGGATAGTTCGGAGTCCCATCACCAGAGACAGACAGCATGGTGGGGTCTCTGAAGAGCTCAGTCAGAGCCAGTGTGATGCAAATAGGATCATTTACTCTTCTGAGTAATAGATGGTTTCACAGGACAAACCTGTAGCCAGGCTCTTTAATTCCCATGCAGGAAGCAGAGAAGAAGATGGAGAACAAGATGTCTGTCCCCCAAGTCCCCCCACTGGATATAAACTCACTTCCTCAGGTGAGAGACCCAAGACCAAAGAACCAGTTCCATTCAAGTCCAGCCTGGGAACCAGTGAGTCCGTTAGGTAGGCTTAGAGACACATGGGTGGGAGAGAACCTACAGGAGTTGGGGAGACTCAAGCAGCAGCATGACTGAAAAGTCCCACCCCACCCCACCCCCGAGACCATATGCAGCTAGGGCAGAATTACATGTGGCTGGAGGTGGGAGGGAGTGGAACCTCAAGTAAGGGTCTGATGGCCTTCCTGGCCTTCTGTACAGAGACTGATAGGCCTGATCTTATGAGGGTCTTRTGCAGGTAATCACAGATGTGCTGATTTCAAGCCAGTAGCCATGCCTGGAAGACAGAATTCCACACTGCAGAATGGAGTAAGCAGTGTTCTGTTCACGCCTACTCTAATCATGGTTCCTCATAGCCTCTCCTTTCCACGGACAGAAAATACCAGCATTGGAACGATTCTCAACCCTCTGACATCAAAAGATCACTGGTCAAATACTTCCTCAGATCCAATTGAAGACCTTAGTGGCTTCAGCTGGGTTGTCTTAGACAAGGCTACCTGAAAGCTCTGAAAACAGATTCAATGATCCTTAGTGCAGTGGGCCTGCATCAGAGAAATCCTCTTCAGCTGAGCTACGTGGAGTTTAAACCTTCTAAAGTCGCCATGGGAACAACTTCTAAAACGAGTTATAGAAGCAAGGAATGAGAAGCCAGTGAAGTTGGAGGGTTCATCCAAACTTACCCTTGGGTTTAGTCCTCCAAAAGTCACAGCCCCTAAGTAAGTCCTTGACACCCACAGCAAACTCTTAGTTACCTCAGGAAAACCAGTAGAGTGCTATAAGCCATAGTAATGTTTCATTGGTCCAAATATTTCATGAAATATACATCTTACCCTCACCACTTTTGTGCAGAAATGAAACAAGTTATCTCTCCCTGCTGTCTTGTGTTTGGTTTTAAACATAAGGTCTGAAAGAAAAGCAGGGACAAAAAGAGAGCAGTCAGGGGACACAGCCTCGGGGACACTGTGACTGTGAAGAAGGCATGTGATATGTCCTAGTGGATACCGAAATCACGTTCTATTTTCATGACCTTTGGCCCAGACATTGCTCCACTAAAACTGGCTCAGAGTCAGAACTACAGTCACTGGGTAAAATGTGTCAAGGGTCAGGGGCATACAACTATTGTATTCAGGCCTTTTCCACAATTCCCCAAAGTCTATAGGTCACAGCACCCCTTCATTAGCATATTAAACAAATAATGGTGTGCCTGCTAAATTGATATTCTGAAATCCCATTGCATTTACATTTAATCTATATTTCTGCAGAGCTGAAATCTTTGGCAGCATGTGCGCATGTGTGTCTATGTCTCGGTGCATGTCTGTGTCTGTACGCCTTTGTGTCTGTGTTGCTCTGGCTAAAGAGGAAGATATTAGGAAGGGAGGGGGCTCTTTTAGTGCTTCTAAAACTTGGCTGCTCAATGGAATCATCAGAAGATTGATTTAAAATCCCAGTGCCCAGGCTCTCTGGGACCATTTCAAGTTCTTCAGTCCTTGAGAATAGAGCAGATATCAAAACTCTCCTGATGAGCTGGTTTAGCCCAGGCCTTAAAACATCATCTTCTTTCCGCCCCCCCCCCACTCTTTCTCTTAGCTCATCATTGCTATGATATGATGTCTGCCTCCCATATTTGAAACTTCTCCTTTGACCAAGATTGAGAACCAGAGCTGTAGACTGGATTCCATTCATCACTCATAAATAGAGCATGTTCTCCTTGGTGTTTATTTTAAAATAACAAGGCAGTCAAGTTAAAAACAGATTGGCCTCTGCAGACCTGCCTCCTGCTGGGGTTTATAGCTTCCTTCATCCTGCCCATTGTGTTATTCTCTGCAGTGCCCCATTCCCAAGAGGATGCCCTTCCCAGACACAGGTCACAGTCTGCCACCTGAATTAGTCCCTCATTTCATTCTTGAAGGGTATGTTTTGGGCCTGTGATTTCTAGAACTTTTCACTTCTGCCAAGTAGCAACATTTTAAAGTGGGTTTCTGTTTGTGCTTTTTCATGGGGAGTACCATAGGTTAAAAGGGCCGAGGGAAAGAACACCTTGGCCCTGACCTGTAATGTAACCTGTACAGGAACTAAATGTACTTTGCTGCTTTCTCTGAGCTCATGCATTCATATTTCATCATACCACCCAGGGAGGATTCCTTCTCACACCCCTTTCAGTGTTTGCACACCTTGCTTGACAAACTGACTCTTCCAGAATGCTCCCTATGGATTTGGTTTCCATGGAAACCTGTCTCCAGTGGACTGGGGGGACGCCTACGGGAAAGAGTATCATAAAGTCAAGTCGCTATTTACCTCCTGTGAAGAAGCCACCAAGGAGGCTAGAAAGAGCGTAGGGAGACTTGCACCATCTCCAGGGGGAAGTGCATGTGTCTGCAGCCCAATTCTGTATCTACGAGTGCGGAGGTGTTCTGTTCTGTTTGCTATAGTTGTTGTTTCCCAATTCAAGACAGAAGTAAACTTTTCAAAGCACCTGGTCACAGACTGAAGCTCATGAATTCAGCATGCTGCTGCTCCTGCTCCTGCTCATTCTCTCTCCCAAGGGTAAGGTGGTAGGAGTGGAGGGTGCCAACACTGAATGAGGCTTTGCATAAACTCCCAGACTGGCCAGCTCTAGGGCACCAGGACTGAGAAATCATTTAGCAGAGGCTGAGGTGCACATCCCAGGCACACCACAAGGGGGCACAGTGAGGCAAGGTAAGACTGCCCTTCTGTTATCTTTATGAGAAATAGTGCCTGTCTTCAAACATAAAAAAAAAAAAAAAAACCTCTGAGATCCCCAGGGATGCTCAAAGGAAATTTCAAGGAGAGGTGCCTAGTCTACCCAAGATATTTACTTACTATTAACTAGGGCCCACAATTAAGATGTAATGTGCAAGATCCTGAGGCATAAAGATCAATAAACCTTCACTGTGGAAACTCAGGTTGTTGAGGTCTGTCTGTCTGTCTGTCTGTCTGTCTGTCTGTCTGTTTTTGCAACAGGATCTCCCTGTGTAGCTCTGACTGGCCTGGAACTTGCTATGAAGACCATTCTGGCCTAGAACTCACCCTTGGGAGCTATCCAGTGCCAGTGGGCACATTCGTGGTCACTGGAATAGAGCCATGCAAGGTCACTCTGATCAATCAGAGGAGAGAAGTTTCTGTGTTTCTGTTCCCAAGGGTTTCTGTGTCACTGGTGGTTGCTGAAAATTGGTTACTGAGGTTACTACTGTTTCATACCAGTTCCAAGATCCTCAACTCAGAGCCATTGTGAATGCATCAGGTAGACAAGTTTACAGTAAAGACAGTTTGAGGATATCCTTCCCCTAGTCCAGGTGTTGTAAACATAGTGCTTAAAGAGATTGCTCTCCTTCTCCCCCACGACTCAGGTAAATAAATAGATCATTCCAGTAGCTGAGAGGCCCCACAATACAATAYGATAGGTCATAAAACCTAGATCKTGCCAGGCACAGTGCTGCACACTTTGATGGGACTGATAAAGAGCCTGCAGAGATCCTAGCATGAATGCCAACCTCTCCCTTCAACCCCTGCTCAAACTGCTGAACTATCATTGCAGGCWAGGAACATGGGTTTCAAGAGGAAAATGCACACAAGTTCATGTGTATGAGCACGTCCTCTGTGGTCTCTGAAATGGCCCTTCAATCGTCTGTGAAGAAATCCCTTGTTCCTTAGTCACAGTGCTTTGGAATTCAAGAATCTTTGCTGAGGAATGACTTCACATGGTTTGAACCTAGCTTCTTTTAAGGGACAAAGGCATGATTAAGGCCGCTGGAGCAAGAAAGGGAGCTAGGCATTCAGAGGGGCTGTATGGGCAGTCCTTTAGGCTGGGTGGGTGGCTATGACCTCAATGYTCTGCCCACTAGCAGAGTTCTACTTCTGGTCGGAAGCTATGAATCCACAGAGAAAACACCTGGGGCAAATCTGTCCAAGCTGTCAGTACTGATCAGTTTGCTACGTGGATTTAAAAGCACCTATAAGACTGTAGTCCAAGGCCTCGAAGCAGAAAGAGCAAAGAAAACATTTTAACATCTGAGAAGGACTGCAGGCAACAAACTAAATGGATTCATAGCTTCAGCGAAATTTGCAAAACTGGAAATATAAAGTAAGTAAAACCTAGTCTGTGTCAAGATGTGNAGGAACATGGGTTTCAAGAGGAAAATGCACACAAGTTCATGTGTATGAGCACGTCCTCTGTGGTCTCTGAAATGGCCCTTCAATCGTCTGTGAAGAAATCCCTTGTTCCTTAGTCACAGTGCTTTGGAATTCAAGAATCTTTGCTGAGGAATGACTTCACATGGTTTGAACCTAGCTTCTTTTAAGGGACAAAGGCATGATTAAGGCCGCTGGAGCAAGAAAGGGAGCTAGGCATTCAGAGGGGCTRTATGGGCAKTCCTTTAGGCTGGGTGGGTGGCTATGACCTCAATGYTCTGCCCACTAGCAGAGTTCTACTTCTGGTCGGAAGCTATGAATCCACAGAGAAAACACCTGGGGCAAATCTGTCCAAGCTGTCAGTACTGATCAGTTTGCTACGTGGATTTAAAAGCACCTATAAGACTGTAGTCCAAGGCCTCGAAGCAGAAAGAGCAAAGAAAACATTTTAACATCTGAGAAGGACTGCAGGCAACAAACTAAATGGATTCATAGCTTCAGCGAAATTTGCAAAACTGGAAATATAAAGTAAGTAAAACCTAGTCTGTGTCAAGATGTGTGCTTGTTGTAGATAGCAATATTGCAACTACAAATATGTATAGTTTACAATGGACAAAGATGCTTTGCTTGATCATACTTTCACGGATTTTTGAATCTTGTGATCTGCTTGTGCATTTCCTTGTAAAATCCAGTTTAAGAACCCTGCTAAGCTAGTCCAGCCAGAATCCCCCTCTATATCTGATTAGGTCCCTCTGCCTCCACTGTTCCTCACCTTACCTGAGACTTTCTTCAGCAAGAATCCCATTTAGGTAGATCAGTCAGAAGTCCACTCTTTCTCCATGTGACCTGTTAGTAAATCTCTACTCATCAACATCCTGCTTCTTGGCTATTACCTCTCTCATACTCAAGCTGTATGCAGACTTAGTTTTAGTTCCTCCTCAACTGTAAGAAAGACTCATTGTTGTGGCCACTCTGCCTATCACATGATCTTGATAGTCATTCACGCTGCGCTGCTACAGTTGGGTCTCGACTCTCCCTCTAAAGCCCATGTGTTAAAGGCCTGGTTCTCAGCCTGACACTATGGGGAAATGCCAGAAGTTTCTAGAGGTGACATCTAGAGGCTAAGTCTGTAGGTCACAGGGCATGTACCCTTGAAAGAGATAGTAGAACCTCAGCTCTTGCTTCGTTTTCATTTGCTTCCTAGTCATGAGAGGAGAAGGTTTGCTTCACCATGCATTCCCTTGTCACCTCACCACAATCCCAAAGTAATGGGACCAATCAAGGACAGAGTAGCTCATCATAGAACAGTGACCCCAAATCTTCTCTCTTCATAAGCTGCTTTTCTGGAGTTTTTGTCATAGTGGCCAACAGCCGATACAAATACCATGTTTTAATTGTCAGTAGCACAACTGCCTTAGTCAGACTGATTCTGTCAGGTTCAACTTAGTTTGGAACCATAGATTACTTCAGGTGTTCTCTAGAGCTTAAGGAAGCCATACTTGCTGCCAAGAGGGATCATACAGTRGACCCCTGACTAGAACAACAGGAAATGGAAATGGGGCAGAAGTGGACTCAGATGCTGTCTTAGTTAGGGTTTTACTGCTGTGAACAGACACCATGACCAATGCAAGTTCTATAAAAGACAACATTTAATTGGGTTTGGCTTACAGGCTCAGTGGTTCAGTCCATTGTCATCAAGGCAGAAACATGGCAGCATCCAGGCAGATATGGTGCAGGAGGAGCTGAGAGTTCTACATCTTCATCTGAAGGCTGCTAGTAGAAGACTGACTTCCAGGTAACTAGATAGACGGTCTTAAGCCCACGCCCACAGTGACACACCTACTCCAACAAGGCCACACCTCCTAATAGAGTCACTTCCTGTACCAATCATATACAAACCATCACGGATGTCCTTACCAGACTTCTCAAATCTTGACCAAAACATATGGTATCTAGCCCTTCACCTTGCTGTCACCCCTACCATACTGAGTTATGATATTAAGTACAGYTCTCCAGGACAAAACTTAAAAAAGGGTTATGACAAGAATTCTATATAGAGGCTCTTTTTCCTCATTTGATTACCCTAGAATTCTGACTGTCACTGTTGAAATAAGGACCACAGGGCTCAGACATTAACATGTCATAACAGTTACAGCAGCACTTTTAAGTTCCCAAAGACTTCAAGTGGACACTGAACATGTTAGTTAAGAATGGGTGCTTTCTTGGCTGTGTGATTTTTGTATTCAGATCACAATATATACTCATAACAGTCCATTCTGGTGTCCATGGCTGACTTCCTCAAAGAAAGCAGAGAAAATGTTCCAAAGTGCCTGGATCTTAAGAACATCTGAGTAGAAAGCTCTAGGCTCCTTAGATGCAGAAAACCCTTCAAAACCTGATGACTCAGCATTTAAAAGCAAGCAATGCTCTCCCAAAGGACCTGAGTTCAGTTCATAGGACCCACCTGGGCAGCTCACAACCAACTGTAACTCCAGCTCTAGGGATCCAGTGCCTTCTTCTGGACTCTATGGGCATCAGTATACACATACCTAGACATAGAAACACACATAAAGACATAATTTAAACATTATTACTATCATTCTTAAATTTCTTTTAAAAACTGATAGAAAAGTATAAAATCAACAATGCCACTTGTAAACTCAATGCATAATTCTACTTTTTTCTACATTGTGATTGCAATTTATTTAAGATACAGTAAGATAATCTAAGAGACACCAAAAGGAGGGGCACTGTATGAATAAATTACTAATTGTTTGTATCTTTTGCCAGTTGGCTTTTCTCCTCTCTCTCTCTCTCTCTCTCTCTCTCTCTCTCTCTCTCATTGAGCCAGTCTATGAATCCTCAGCACTAGCCCTGGAAGAATGGCCATGAAAGCAGAATTCTGACTCTGACAGATAAGCATGTAAAGAGGACAGAGTGAGTCCCGAGGACCTAAGAGGCCTGTTTCCATGTGCACCTGTCATAGTGGGAACACTAGGGTGGCGCTAGATGCCTCAAAGAGAACAACATTGTTCAAAATATGTGTTCAAAGATGATGTTCAGAGAGAACAATGGAGCCAAACAGAAAGCCTTGGAGGACTCATACACTTTAGTTCCTCTAGAGGCAAACCCTTGGGTGTAAGCAACTTATTCAGGTGGTGTAAGAAAGTGAGACCATAGACAAGGCACTTACAAAGAGTGAAAYGACTTAAGCAGTCACAGCGGTGGATGGTGAAACCATTTCCTATGAGGGTATTAAAATGTATTTGGAATCAGAACCAAGGAACAATGTGAGCTGAGATCTGGGGTACTTGTAGCTTAGTTCTTTGACTTAGGCTGTGAGCTGTTCCCACGGGATTTGGACTCCCTGTCATTTAGCCTCTGCAGTTCTAAAAAGTCTTCAGAACACTGACACAACTGAAGTCAGCAGGGGAGCCCTGAAGTTACACGGTTGCATGTGTTATCTTTCATCTCTGAATGTGGCAACCTACAAACAAGCAAAAAGCAGACTGTTCAGTAAGTGATGTTGGAACAAATGATGGCCCTTATGCTGGAAGTTGTTTTCCATMCCCCAGATAGTAACACAGACACAAAAGAAGAGAAACACACAGGAAAAGCATGAGCAAACATCTGTCTGTAGGATATATATACATCGAAGCATCTCTAAAGCTGTTGAGGCCATAGATGGTAAAGGAAAATGTGTGTTGACTTTCATAGAAATTAAAAACATCTAGAAAAAAATAGATCTGGCTGTATGTCCCATGGAAAAATCAGTGAATTTTAATTCTGGGTGATAAATTTAATGCTTGTGTTTCTACCATTATAAAACGTAAAACACACATGATAAAGGAATATTATGTATCCTGAAGAACCAGCTTACAGATTTAATGAAGGGAGGAGCTAGGAAATAGGTCAGAAGTTAGTATCTGGAATTCACAACGGCATCCTTCCCACGAGCGMAAAGTCAGAGAGCCAGAAGACAACTGAACAAAGAATACAAATAAGATTTTTCCAAACAGGGAAAATTAGCATCCAAAGCCAATATCAATAAAACCCAGAGGAATTAGAAAACTGTAAGATTTCATGTCTCACCTACCAGCTAGAGGGGAAACTTAACGCGCCAACGTTCCTTTCCTACATAGCCACSCAGGAGAAATGCGCTCGCTCRGCCATGCAGCAAATGGCATGAACATTAGTACATTTGTGCAGCAAGCAGTAAAGCAAGATGTGAGATCCAGAAAACAATAAACACAGCAGGATATGCTAAGAACCCCAGCAAAGAAGGATTTACAGGATTACAGCTGCACAGGATGTTAGGGCATGGGGGCAGGGGTGGGGGTGAGGGCGGTGGGCAAACTTCAGGTTGAATATGAGAAGTGTGGAACTGAAGAGTCTCTCGGTGTGGATCTCACAGAGGAAAGTTGCACTGAACAGCTATGAGATGTGTGCAAAGAATCGTCCAGAAATAAACCAAAAAACAAACAAGTAAATAAAGACATGGGCAGATGTTACTCTCAGGGAAGCAGCAAGAGAGGAGGAGGAGGAGGACGCCATGTTGCAGCCCACCTTCTGCAGTGCTGGTTAGCTGAATCAGCAATGATGCTGTGACCATCGTCTCCACCAAATAGAGCGGTTGCCCGGAGAGGATGTGGGAGGTGGAGACACTGTGAGGAACCCAAATCCTTATTTAGCACAAGATGAAGCAGATAAAGAATAGTACTCTTTAGAAATGATTTTACCGCGCATGACAACCAGGAGAGACAGAATAAGAATCAGAAGTGTTTGTCCATAGCTGGACAGTGGGCAAAGGTCAGAACCATTAGATTTTAGGTAGGTCCTTTAGAACTACTCTGACTTTTTAAAGCTTGTATGCTTACATGCTTTTACATGAATGAAAAATGACTCCCATAGCTTCGCTCTTTTAAACACTTGATCCCCAACTGGGGTCACTCTTTGGTGAGGTATAGGATGTGTGGCCTTGTTGGGGAAAGTATGTCACAGAAGGCCACTAACGATAATTTAAAGACTAAGTTTTCTCCTTCTATGTTGTGCTTTCATTTTAAGATATGAAYTCAGCCACCATGCCTGCAGCCTCCTGCTGTACTGTTCCTGCTGTTATGGCCACTTAACCCTCTGGGACTATACAAACTCTCCTATCAGTTGCCTTGGTCCTGCTGTGTTATCACAGCATACAAAAGTAACAAATATGATTTTTGATTAAAATATGGAAGCAGAAAAGGCAAAATGAGAAAAACAACAAAATCAAAAATAGATACAATGTATTTCTCTAAATGGTGAGATTAGAGGTTATTTTCTCTTTGCTCTTCTGGCTTCTTTCAATAATGAAACTTTTGTTGGAAAATGGATGCAATGGATTCTGAGGCTGAAGATCTGACTGGCCAGATGTGCCTTACCTCGGGGAAGTGCCGATGGTGCCATGGCATAGAACTAGTGCCAGGAAGCTCTGAGCAAGAGACAGACACAGCACAGCTAGAACACAGAGCAACCAAGCTAGGCTAAGCGGTGTCCAGCAGGGCACGCCAGATTCAGATTCAGCTCCAGAAGTGGCCACTGTGTGTGTTCTGTGGCCTGACATGAACCCAGGGGTAGATGGTCCCAGGAGAAGGGAGGGCAGAGATGGAGCACACAGTCATCCCTGGCATTCTACACTATTTTGGAGATACAGCTGTCCAAAACGCCCAGCCTTCCAGGCAGAAAATGCTCTATGGAGCTTGATTCGAAGGAGAATGTCTGATGTGAGGGCAAGAGAGGCTTCAATTAGAGGGGAAACTGGAGGACCAAGCAAGTGACAGTCTGCACTTCGGGGGTTCAGAAAAGGCCTCTGGGAATTGCTGAGGGCTCTTCACACAACTCTAAACCATGGGCTTCCTGGCAAGTAAGACGAATCATGGCAAGAAACACTTGCTCAGCATTATAACTGAACCCCTGTAAACCAGGCCCAGAAGATGAAGTTAATGTACAGATGGGCTACCATAACAACGTATATTGGCCCACCCTCATCCTTTATCAAATGTGTGCCTGAAACGGGGAACAGTACCAACCCCCATGTATTACTGTTTGCCTACACATCTACCCTTATGACAAACAGTTAACTTACAAATTACACCTTACTGTAGATCTCGGCAACCTTAGCAATTTTTTCTTTGCTTTGCAAGTGGGAAAGGTTGGCACTGTCTCTTGCAGGAAGGGTTTTGTGGCTGCTCTTTCACAGACCCACATTGCCAGCACCACTGAGCTCATATTTTGAGGACATTATTAAGTAAAACCTATGCACCACTTGAATTCAAACACTGCAGGACACCACTGACCTGTGAGTGGGACAGCTGCTAAATGATGGGTGGGCGGGTCATAGAGACAGAATATGCCCCACAGAGGGCTCGGATTAAAACTTGTGAGTTATTTCCAGAGGCCACTGTTTAACACTTTCAGACTCTAGCTAACAGTAGGCAACTAATGGAAACTATAAAAAATGAACAGTAAATAGATAATATGCTACAAATGTATATTTTTAGTTATAAAAATTGAATGATAAATCAAAGAAACTTACTGTCTTATAATTCCAGAGGCTAGAAGTACAAGTACCTGGTGTGGGGAGGGCTGTGCTCCCTCCAGCGGGCTGCAGATGAACCTCCTGGTAGCCAGAGGCTCCTTGCCTTTGAGAATGTATCCCAAACCATCACACAGTGCTCCCCCTCCCTGTGTGTGTGTCTGCCCGTATCCACATTTCCCTCCTAACAGGGACATCAGCCAAACCAGGTTAGAACTTACTCCACTCCAATGCAGCCTGTTTGAACTGAACTAATTACATTTACATTGACCCTGTTTCTAAATAAACTCACATTCTAAAGTCATGAGCACTCAGACTTTAACATCAGAATTCCAAAGTGACACAATTTTCCTTGGGATCTTTAAATTAGAACCACTTGTGTGCCTAACTGCTGGCAGAGGTTGAATCCAGATACTCAAATTGTATATGTTGACCTTGGGCTTTGTATGGAAATATTTGTGTCACCCCATTTCATTTCAAATGTCATACCAGAGTATGTCATAGAAGAGTATGGCACTACTGGGATGGCACAAAGGATATCAGCAACAGCACTGTAATGTGTAATGTGTAATATGTAATATTTAATATGATCACCAAAATCATAGCCAAAAACTGCTGTGATCTTCCACAGAGTGCTATTTTACATGCTCAATACAGATGATGAGTCTGCATGACCCCCAAACTCCAGGCTTCGACCAGGGTGGACACACCATAGGCCTGCCCAGTCCCCGTGATCACCTGGCTTCATTATACTGAAGTCATGTCAAACTATTAGGCCCAATATGTCCTCTCCTGCATCACTCTGTATTCTGCTCCAATCTGCCCTACCCATATCAGACACAGATCTAACAAAAGTCCATGTGTTTCATAGYAAAAATACAAACAATATGAAAAATCAAAGCAGTAGCTCTCCCTCATAATCTACCAGTCCTATAGAAATGTTTACCAATGAGAATTATCCAGATAAACCTCAGGACACAAACTTTAAAAGAGCAATCAAAAGTTTCATCAAAGCACTCAAGGAGTCTAAAGATGATAAAAAAAAAAAAAGAAACTGTTCAATGATCTTAAAAAAGAATAAAGACCTGGGTGATGGCCAAGAAAACAAACATAAAGCTGATGGAAATGATAAAGACAATCCAGGATTCGAAAATGGAATTCAATAAAGAGATAGAGACATTGAAGAGGACTCAAGCTAAAATAAAAATAGAGTTGGAAAAGCCAATAATCCCATTAGAAAATTCAAAGGAAAACCTTGCAAATAGAATGAATCACACAAAAGATAAAATATCAGGAGTCAAGGATAAAGTAGAGGATCCAGAAAAAGTAATCCAGGGATATGAAAAAAATAAAAGAATGTAAGAAACATACAGGAATTATAAGACAGAACCGGGGTGGGGGTAGTCTTCAAGTTACAGGCATAGATKAGGGTAAGAATCCAAAACAATAGCATAGGCTAGATCTTCAACAAGATCATAAAACTTCCCCCAAATGAAGGAAAACACTCATGCAAACACAAAAAACCCACAAAGAATACCACATAGACATGACCAGAAATAAAAATAACCATAGCATATCATTAAAACACTAAGTATTCAGAACAAAGAAAAACTATTGAAAGCTGCAAAAGAAAAAAACACACTAATCACATACAAAGAAAAGCCCATCTGAATAATAGCTGGTTTATCAATCAAATCTATGAAATCTAAAACAGCCTAAAGCAATGTAGTCCAAGTCCTAAAAGASTATGAAAGCCAACCTAGACTATTAAGCTTAGCAAAACTGTATACCATAGAGAMGCTTTCTGTGATGTGAGCWGCCTAAAAAAAATTCATATCCAACAGACAAAACTAAAAAAGTACAAGAAGCAATATTTCATGCTGAAGAAAAGAAGGAGCATGACCAAGAGACTGTAGACAAGAAAAAATGAGGCCTGGATTATTGAAACACACAGTGCCACTGAGAACATAAACAATAACACCAAAATCAACAATGCAATGACTGCAATCAACACACACCCGTGGTTCTGCATTCTGTCTCCTGGGTGTCCAGTCATCGCTGGAGGGGGCCGAGATGAGCAGAGGGGAAGGGGCAGCAGGGGATGAGGCTGAC
>BDUI01005523.1:50832-88295 GCA_002335545.1 Apodemus speciosus
GAAAATGCTAACTGGATAAGGAGATTTGGTTTAATTACTAACATGTCGTTTTACAAAGCACATTCTCTCTGAGAATGGTATAACATATCTAAGATCATCTTCACGTACACATGAAATCATTCTTTACTCTTTACAGAAAATATTTCAATATCTTACTGATAAGGTTTTCACTCACTGAGTGCTTTACATTTTCTTTCCAAAATGGAAAAAGGTTGAAAATGAGTGAAGCAAAATTTTATTTGTATATTGAAATCTATGAATGTGTATCAATTACTAATTTAAATGAAAACAAATATGCCAACTCCTGTAAGAACAAAACCCTGACAGAATGCTAGGAAAGGTGGTCAAGTGTATTCAGACAATTTCCCTCTTAAAAATGTCATGGCTATGGAGAGTGCGCCTGCTTTAAAGGAGAAACCGACATCCTGGATCCAAAACACCAGGCCTTACCAAAGGCTGCTGGGGCTGCATCGCTGGGAGACCAAGGGCCTGACTCTGAGTCTGTGAGGGCGGCTGGGGCTGGGGGGCCTGCTGGGGCTGCTGCATCTAGAAAGAAAGAGAAAGATTATGGTAGCCCCTTCAAATTGTGGGGCTGAGACACGTCTGAACAGCCCTCACTAATAGACATTTTATCTCTTCCGTTTAAGCAAAATGGTTGGGCTATATTCCCCCAAAAATACGCCATGAGGGGATTCTCACATTGTCTGAGCACTGTAGAGTGTACTTACAAAAATATAGGTGGCGGAGCCGACCACACACCCGGGCTTCAGGGTATGCATTRGATAGCTTATAACTTCCAGGGCCATGGTGAACAAAATGAAATTAAGGGTGAATTAAGGACATGGTAAATGATGCCAATTTAGAGACATAGGAAACACAAGATGCACCGATAAAACACAGCACACTCTTTTACTCTTTCCCTCTAGTGTGGATAATTCCAGCTAGGGCTTCATGCAGCCCACACCAGTGCTCTACCGCTGAGGTGCATCTCCAACCATGAAAGGTATTTTAATAAGCAGGAGTATACTCTAAGACAATACAGAGCGTAAGGGATGAGCAAGGCACACTGGGTACGAAGCACTTCGCGCTAACTGCTGTGATGCTCTTAGATGAGAGGCAGTGGGCTTCGCTCCTTTACAGTAGCAACATCCAGACACCTTTGCGCTGTGCAATGACGATGCTCTCACGATCACGGAGGCTACAGTGTCACCAGGTAAAGGTTTTTAAGCTGCACTGAACTCTGAAGGGATCGCTGCCACCGCAGCCCGGCACTGACAGAAATGTCACTACATGAGGCATGATTGTGACCCCCCACATCCTCCATCTTTACCTTGCCAAGCCTTGCTCTTCCTCTAAGTGTTTTAATGACACAAACTTGTTCTTCCAGGAAGCCTTCTCAGACCACCCCAAACTCAAGGATTCTTCTTTTGGCAGCCAGTGCTCACTGTCCAGCTCACTGTCCAGGGACATCTTGTACACTTACTGTTTCTGCCTCTTTCACATACTCTGCCTGTCTACCCACAAGCTACCTATCTCGCACATCCAACTAACACAAGCACCAATCAGTACCTATCTTCCCTGTGATGTCTGGAAGACCTCAGAGGAATCCATTTTCACTATYGTTTATAGGATATAAACTAGCCCACAGAAATTCTGCAATAAATTACCAGCATGAAATATGAAAGCCTGCCCACACTAGATTGGCTCAAATCCATAGCTCGTGGAGAACACTTCTAAGCCACAGAAGAAACAGAATGTTTATATAAGGTATGAAGGCAAATAAATAAATAAATGAATAAATAAATAAAATAAAAATTAAAAAAATTAGTTTCTCTCAGTGGCCTTTAGTTACTAGTAACCTGACTAGATTTTCATAATATTCATTTTCCCAACTTTTTCTATATACGATTCCCCAAATTACTTGACATTTTAAAGTGAAGACAATAAATACGTATTTCCAGATCTGCAGTCCTTGCAGATTGGAATCCCAGTCAAAGTGCAATGGGTGTCAACATGACCCAGAAGCATTGCAACATAAAGCTACCACTCATTCACTTGGTTCTCTGCAAACTCTTTCAGGAGAGATGAACTCAACTTCTCAATGGCTGACATTCTCCTTTATGCCAACAGCCAATCACAAAAAGAGGAATAAATGTAATTTAGACAAACAGATGAATCACATTTCCTTTCTTCATCGCCAGGGAAATATATTGTTCATAAGAAACAGTATCAGGGCACAGACTTTCAGGGGAAAAGGTACAGGTTACCTAGTGAGGAAATGATCTGTTTGCAACCTTGAACATGCCCCGGAGAAGGCAGAGAGCACTACGTAAGCAACAAGGCATGGTTCCTTGGTGATTTAGAAGTAACGAATCTTTAAACAGAGCCATTCAAATAGTTGCCCTGAAAAAAAAATCTCCAAACTTGTAGAACTGTGGCTAAAAAACATATCATTTTCTGTTTTAATAGTTATGTTACTAAAAAATTTTAGAAATAACATCAAACTAGTGCTTTGCTTGAATTTTCTTATTGAGTTGTTGGCTTATCTGATGCACAGTCAGAAAGAAGCTCTATCATCTTTTCGTTTTATTGATGACAAAACTCGAGTATATTTTTTTCTTACCACCTTGGCGATTGTCTCTATACAATGAGTAGAACATCAGTAGGCCACACTCAGCCAAATCAGTCACCATGTATTATCAAGAATGCATCATGACTTTTAAAATACTTTATCTAAAATGAGGATGTACTATCGGTCTCCTTATAAACTGAAGCTCTGTTCTAGAGCCTTCGCTTCTCTTTGTTTCCTTGGATACTCTCAACTACAATTTTGTAGATCACACTAGATTCAGACTTCATCACTTGGGCGGAATTGTGGTTTAAATGCTCAGACATCCATTTCCCTCGAGATCCTTTCTGTATCCCTGCTTTCTTGCCTGTCACCTCAGAGAGCACAGATGATTCTTCTCTTGTACAGACCCGGCTCGACTAGACTCCACACTCCCCCTTATTTCTGTGTAGGTAAATAAAATAAAGTTGCACCTCATTTTGGACTGTCAGTGAGTGCCCTCTTAACAGTCTTAGCAAGAAGTATCCAACACAAAAACATCACTTGTTAATAGTGAAGAAAAACAGCACAGATTTAACATGATAACCAGTCTGCCTGCCTGCCTGCCTGCCTGCCTGCCTGCCTGCCTGCCTGCCTGCCTGCCTGCCTGCCTGCCTGCCTTCCCATCTTCCTTTATTCCAGTGCTGRGGATTGGCCCAGGGCCTTGTGCATTCTGGGAAGAGGCTTTACCAATGAGCTATCTCCCCCATCCACAATAATACTGGAATAAAGGAATCAGAAACACTAATGTGCTGAAGGGAGGAACTGTTTACCTAGAAGCCTCAAGTATTTATATCAGATGAGCACACGATAGCTTTCTGGATTCCAACACAGAGCCCTCCAAATAGCGTAATCTCTGCTTCTCCACCTCCACAGTTTAAGTAGAGAAGTGTGATAGAAATCACAATGTTATAGGTATCAAAGAGATGACTGCAAGCTGCATTTGTTCCTGTCTAACTTTTCCTCATGAATATTAAATTTTGTATGCAAATTGTAGGTTCTTAGTCAATTTGGGACTAGGCAAGCTGAGGCTCACATTTAAACTAAGGCATCCATGCGCCCCCTGGAGCTTTGGGAAAGGGAATGGTTCTGTGCAATGCAGTCTCCCGCCCGTGGCCTGGCAGTGTACTCACCATGCTGCTTCCTGTCAAATACACTGGGCTCTTTGGAACTTAGCACTTCACTGTAAATGTATCTGAACTACCGGAAGGGATGGCTTTGCCCTCACCTCCCTGCCCCATACCTGGAGGAGTCTCTGCTGCTGCCGAACTTGCTGCTGTCTGGGCCTCATTGGGTCCTGAGGCAGGGGCACCGAGGGGAGGTTGGGATGTGCGGGA
The DNA here is from genome assembly GCA_002335545.1 of Apodemus speciosus. Classification (NCBI taxonomy): domain Eukaryota; kingdom Metazoa; phylum Chordata; class Mammalia; order Rodentia; family Muridae; genus Apodemus; species Apodemus speciosus. The sequence continues at coordinate 54,778 of BDUI01005523.1, forward strand.
GTCAGCACAGCGTCAATTCCCCCGCCCACCAGAGGGCTCTGCTGTAGAGCCTGGTGGTTCAGTCTGGCAAAGAATAATGCAACTTGTGTTCAGGAACCAGGCGTACCACGGAAGTCAGTCAGCGCCTCCAGCATTTTACACATATCCACCAAGAAACAATTCGTGTTCAATAGTCACGTGTACAATTAAAACGTGGGGGGGAAAAGGCCAGAGGATCAGATAACAAATGTGACCGAACGGGAAGGAAATAAAGACAGTAAACATACTACTTTGAGCCAAGTAGCTATCACATAGAAATTACTTTTCAAAAAAATCCAATAGTTGTTAGCAGTAAGAAAAATAAGTTAGCATTTACTTCGGGAAGACTTCGAGTGGAAGGGCTGAACAATTGTATTTTATTACTTGTCACGTATCCCTGTGGGTCAGCAGTTTTATTACTTTACATTAAAGGTGAAGGAATGGACATAGAGAAATAATTAAGGTCATCCAGGAACAACCAAAAAAAATGACACAGGTGGGATTTGAACCCAGACTTTTTTAAGCACTGAAACTCAAGTTACTTAGCTTTGCTATGCTGCTATTTATTATAAAAAAAGTGACAAGCGTAATGCGTGTTTTACAAACTAACTTATTTCCCACAAATATTATCTACCTTCTTAATTTCCAGAGAGGTACTCCCCTGAGCAGACATGTCGCTTAGCCATCGAAGGGAGCTAAGCTGCTATCCACTCCACAAGGCACAACTTTACAAACCTAATTCTTCTGGACTATATGATCTAATGGAGTTGGATATTATGATAAGCAATCATGATTTTTCTCTGTGCCATCCAATGACATGGCCCTTAGCCACTAGGACTAGTTAGACAGTTATCAGGGTTTAGAAGTAAATAAAACTGCAAATCTCCTTGGCCGAAGCAACAGAATTTCAAGAGGCAGCCRGCCRAGCGTCTAGTTGGACATGGGGCTCCTGTAAGTACCAGGGCTCCGTGTCACCACACAGACGTGAACCTCGAATCTGGCCACGCTGGCCACTGCTGGCTAAATGTAACTACTGTGTCTGTAGAAATAAACGTTAAGTCAATTTTAATTCATTTAAATTTAGCCATGTGTGGATAGCAGCTACAACAAGGAGCAGCACAGACACACCCTGRAGGGAAGGGGCGAGATTAAAACAAGAACCAGAAGAGTGAGCCCCAAGTCATCTCTGTTGTGGGGAAAATAGAAACTAAGTTGCAACAAAACTTTGCAAAGCACTATGTACAATTAATACTACAACATAAACTGGCTCCGATCAGCAAGTTCTAGTAAGGCGTTGCTAACAATGATCGATAGTTTTCTCAGATACTGTTAATAATAATAATAATAATAATAATAATAATAATAATAATAATAATAATAATAATAATAAAAACTTTTAGGNAGCGTCTAGTTGGACATGGGGCTCCTGTAAGTACCAGGGCTCCGTGTCACCACACAGACGTGAACCTCGAATCTGGCCACGCTGGCCACTGCTGGCTAAATGTAACTACTGTGTCTGTAGAAATAAACGTTAAGTCAATTTTAATTCATTTAAATTTAGCCATGTGTGGATAGCAGCTACAACAAGGAGCAGCACAGACACACCCTGRAGGGAAGGGGCGAGATTAAAACAAGAACCAGAAGAGTGAGCCCCAAGTCATCTCTGTTGTGGGGAAAATAGAAACTAAGTTGCAACAAAACTTTGCAAAGCACTATGTACAATTAATACTACAACATAAACTGGCTCCGATCAGCAAGTTCTAGTAAGGCGTTGCTAACAATGATCGATAGTTTTCTCAGATACTGTTAATAATAATAATAATAATAATAATAATAATAATAATAATAATAATAATAATAATAATAAAAACTTTTAGGGAAAAAAAGGCAGAAAAGGAAGACCACTAGCACTAACACATGGGTATCATCTGAAAAATCTTACATAGCACACATGGAAGAAGCGAGTCAAAACTACAGTGTTCTTGAATGGAAGAATTTGTAACCTCTACTGCATGTTGTTAAAAAAAAAAAAAACAAGATGTCAGGACGCAAATATAGGAGCTCAAAAGCCATTACGGTATCAAACACTTGGAAGGAGCATTAACAATCCCAAGGCCGAGAGGGTTTACTATTGCAATTACTTCAACGGGTATCACCTCTGAGAGCCAGCTACRGGCTGCAGGTACGGGGAGGCCTGCTGCTGCACGTAGCCACTTGGCTGCTGCTGAAGCTGCCGGAGTCTTTCCATCAGCGCTGGGCTGGAATGTGCAGCCGGGTAGGCCCGGGAGCTGTAGCTGGGGGAAAGGACCACGCCACCAGGCTGCGGTTGAGCTGCCTGTTGCAAAGGCATCTGTGTTCCATACATTGTGTAGCCCTGGGGCATGGTCTGCGGGAAGGCACAAAGGAAAACGTCAGTGCTCCGGTTAGCACCATATTCCCATCGCTAAGAAACAYGGGGCAGAGATAAGCCCGGGAGGTCCAGCCTGGAATTCACTGCTCTCAAAGGCTGGGATCACTCAGTCTATGAGGATGGATGGCTACTGGTGCAGGTAAGAAGTCTAATCGGAAATGTATAGAATAGTCTGGCTGGATAATGATTCCGGGGAAATCTTAGTTCAAAATAAGTGGATATTTGTTTGCCTTCTAAGTTGAGATGCCTATTTATGGACCAGGAAGGGCACCTTTCGGCATAGAAATAACCAGTGAAGTATCCACGGATTCCATGCCTAGATTCAATAAAACCAAAACAAGATCAGTGTCATCTCCAAAGTGGGACAAGCAAGGGGCCATGCCCAGTGACAGGATATACTTTCCCATCAATACGAGAACCTATTTCTCTAAACCTTGATGCCTTATGTAAAAGACGAACATGAGTTTTCTGGACCACAAGATCCAGTTCTCTGAACAGAATGCTGTCTGTTCTCTGGATCCCCGAAAYACCACATGTTAAAGCAGTGCAATAGCTCTGACTCTGGAGACAAGAGTGATGCACACTGAGATGCAGAAGCGGCCTACGAGAGCCCACACTCAGGACCTATGTAAGACAAACAGGGCGCTCCTTTCAGCTGTACACATGCAATGACTAGCCAGCCGAACAGAAATCTTATCAAAGTATCAGGTCTTTTTGTACAAAAGACAGGAGTAAGGGTGTAAAGATGCAGAAATAATAAAACTACTAAAGAGTTTGGGCAAAGGGAGAATAAATTTTTTGGGCAAAGGGAGAATAAATTTTATCTTATTTTATCTTATTTCAGACAGGGTATCTCTGTGCAGCCTTGGCTGTCCTGGAACTTGTTCTGTAGTCCAGGATAGTCTTGAACTCATAGAGATTCACCTGCCTCTGCCTCCCAAGTGCTAGCACTAATGGTATGCAGCACCAGCACCTGGCAAAGATCTACATTTTTTTAAAAGTACGCAGACCATTTCTCGAGCATTCACTGTGTATGTGACAGTACGTTAATTCCATAGGCTGCCTTGAATCTCACATCTTTCCTCTTGCTCTTACAGAAAAGGAAGCTAGACCTCAGAGTAACATGCATGTCAAACAGCTACCGAGTCAACAGCACCTATATTGTGACCTGACTCAAAGGCCCATTATCTTGTTCTTCTACCATGATTCCTCATGGAAGTTATCTTTGAATATGAAAATTTCTATAAGAAATTATACCATTAAATATCATATCATAAAGAACTGAGATTACTGAACATTTTAATTAATTGATTGGTTAAATTTGAGATGCAGTCTCAACTATATAACCTTGGCTGGCCTTGATCCTCCTGTCTCTGTCTCTTGGGTGCATATTACAGGTGTGTGCCACCACCTTGGATCAAGTGCTTCAATATATATCAGCAGCAGAAGAGAAGTCTGAATTGATTTCCATTTCTAACCTAAGAATTTCCTGATCAGTCCTGAGACTGATTCAACAATCACTGTTCTGAAATCATGGAAGTAGAATGAGCTAAGTTCTAGATCTAGTTGAGAAGCAGTTTCCTTGATCTCCTACTCCAAATAAATAGCATTAAACATCAAGGAATCCCTTGCTTCAAAGCAGTGTGGGTACCTGTGCTTGTTGCAGCCCTGGATACTGAGGGAGCTGAGGGGAGGGCCGTGCTTGTGCAGTAAAGAGAGCAGCCTGGTCCCCTGGCTGGCCCTGGAAAACAAAATCAGGACAGACTCTGTAACCGGAAGTGCTTGAGTTGAGCTTCTGAATATAGAACTTACAGATTTCAGACCTGGGTGAGCACAGCTTCAGACTGAGCTCAATGCCATTTCCCATCTATCCCCTATGTGGGCATATGACTGCATTTCTCTTCAGACTGCAAATGTCACCACCAGTTATCAGAAACACAAATTTACGCCTGGACCCTCTCAGCAAAGAGCTTCTTAAATGACTCTCTAGGAGGGCACAGATGCTTCTCTGGGTACTGAAGAGTCTCTTAATCGTGGCTCTCCAGTCACAGGCACTACCCGGCATCTGTGCATAAGGAGAAAAAGATGCATGGCATATTCTCATCACATGTAAAATCCCCATGGTTTCTTGATGAGGCTTTACCATAGTGATCTGAAAACTGTGCATACTGTATTCTGAGGAAATTTTAATACCTTCTAAGTCTCTATAATGAGGTATATTCAATAAAATTTCTAAGTTAATAGCAAATACAATTCTAACCAACTACATGTAGAATAGTTAGTTAATATCTTTTTACCAGCCTTAATTTATTATGCTTTGGCCTTGAGAGCATAAATCAAAATGACAGCTCTGCATGAACTGTATAYACTGCCTACTGAAGCTACTTTGTGGAAGCTTGCAGTGATAATCACAGAGGAGAAAAGCCTAGTCTCCCAACATTCCTGCATTTCCCCAAGACTCAATGAAMAGGGTGAAGTAAGTTCAGTGCTTCATTCTTTTACTACCGCCTCCCAATTAAAAAGTGCTAGATTATAGTTGTGCGAAATCATTTTAGAGTGTCTTGGAAAGACTAAATACATTTCTAAGAAAGAAAAGGGATAAATATTTAGTTTAGGTGGGAGAATGCCAACACCAGTCACAGGAAGAATGCAACCATCTGTCAAGCCTGGGATGCTACAAAGTCATGACTTAAACTCCAGAGATCTGAGTCCAAAATCAGAGTGTCCCCATCAAAAATAGATACTTCCCAACATTCATAGGAGCTTATTCTTTAAGGATTATGGTATTTAAAATAACCCCATAAAAATTTGAAGAAAAAAATCTCTTTGCAATTGTAATAAGATACTGAAACCAAATGTATTACAGATCAAATACACGGGTCTTCTGACCTCCCCTTGAAAATTAGAGGATGGCCAACAGAATATGAACTCAATGACATCTTTGTTGCTTCCTTGTCTCATAATGCAGTGTCAGGGCTTTATGAAATTCTATTTGTTTCTTTTACTTGATTTATTTTTGCCTTACAGGTCCTTTGCATGTGTATGGTGACTTTTGTCTTTATGTTTCTATGGGATCCTCTGAGTATGCAAAGGAGGCGGTCTCTGTGTCTACATCCGTTTCTTGTGCCTTTTCTTAGGTTTTCTTCCTTCTGTTTGCTTTGTCCGCTTTTGTTTTGTTTTGTTATATTTCATTTCATTATTACCCTTTAGATAACTGTTTGTTTCCTAAAGAGAGACAGAATGGGGTTGACTCTAGACAGGAAAAGAGATAAGGAGGAACTAGAAAGATTTAGAGGGAGGAAAAATCATATCAGAATATACTGTGGGAAAAAAATCTATTTACATAAAAGGAAACAGAGACAGAGACAGAAAGGGACACTATCACTTGGATTCAGTTATGAGTTAAATTTATCCAGACATGGTGACTTTTAGAGTAAGGTACTAAGAAGATATTCTCATTGATCTCTTTTTTTTTTAAATTGGATATTTTCTTTATTTACATTTCAAATGTTTTCCCTTTTCCAGGTCTCCCCTTCGGAACTCCTTATCTCATTCCCCCTTCCCCTGCCCCTGTTGAGGGTATCAGTACTAGAATAGGCCACACCTAATTGAATTTTTATCTAAAGGAAACTCCCATACAACTCAGCCCTTTGCCAATGATATTGGCTTCTCTTCACAAAACTGGATATCTGCATCGAACCCTTGCCCTTAGGTCTCAGGGAGGCCCACAGAGGAGGGAAGAGAAAGATTTTAAGTGCCAGAGAAGTTGCAGGACACCAGAGAAAGAAGGCCTTCTAAACACAGCAGGACCATGCACATAGGAACTCATAGAGAGACACAGCACGCACAGGACCTACACAGGTCTGCAAATCATGGTCCCAGCTGGTAAGAGAAGTGGACGTAAACCTCCTTACCTTGCCCTGAAGCTATCCCCAATAGCTTCAGGAAACAACTCAGATGGAAATTTGTTCTCTTTAAAGGAGACTCACTGGATATAAAAACTGCTCTTGTATTGTTTGGTTTGGTTTTCAAGCCAGGGTTTCTCTGTGTTGCCCTGCCTAGCAATATATGGCCAACAAAACATGAATTCAGTGGCACCTCTGGAGAGGCTCTGTTTCAAAATGTTCTGTGGAGGCTTTCTTCTTTGACTTTATAAGTCCTTTGTGTATATATTGCAGCTTCCAGGTTTTTGTTTTAAGGGGATTGCTCTGTATACAGAGGTGTCTGTTTCTTGTGCTTTTTCTTTGTTTTTTTTGTCTGTTTTTTTTTTTTTTTTAAATCCTGTTCTTGTTTGTTTCCTAAAAAGAAACAGAAAGGGTGTGGATTCAGATGGGAGGGGAGCAGAAGAATCTTGGAGGAGTTGGAGAAGGGAAACTATGATCAGAATACATTGTTCGGAAAAAAAATAACTATTTTCAATGAAAGAAAAATAAAAAAAATTGAAATAATTTAAGTGCTAAAATGTCATCTTGCACATATTCTGTCATAATAAAAAGCATTTTCTGATACTACTAATATTACTGTTACTTGTTGCAGATAACCCTGGGGCTAATTGCATTTGATGCTAATTCCATTCTCCTGTGAGGGGCTGTGAATAAGGAATGGGAATGAGTCTGTAAACCTTCTTTCTTCCCACCTTAATTTATAAATAAAGGTTAGAGCTGGTGATTGAGACAGACAGACAGACAGACAGACAGAGACAGACAGACAGACAGGGAGGGAGGGAGGGAGGGAGGGAGGGAGGGAGGGAGGAGGAGGAGGAGGGGGTGGAAGGAAGGCAGAGCGGAAGCACCTGGCCTGGAGAAACCACAAGCTATAAGGAGTCCCATAGATAGGGAAGATGGCAGTGTAGTGGTAGATCTGCCCAATCTAGGCACACAGTTTATATTCATATTAATTGAGTTGTGTTTTCACTGCTGGGGCATATATGGACTGGAGATTTACGTCAACAGTTACTACTAAGAGCTGTAACATAATGGATTGCATAGCAAATATAGTCTTACTTAAGACTTGTTTGGAAGTTACTAAGTATCCATGGCTACAATGACACGCATTAAATAAAGCAAAAGCTATGGTCATCATAGCAGGCTCGTCAGTATTGACCACAGAAAATAGACCCAGAGAAGCACTACGAGGTCCTCGTGACAAATTACACACATGCACAGTTTTTGAGAGCCTTCATTTGCGATACAACTTGACTAACATCAACTGATAACAGCACAAACTGCTAAAACTACAGGATTCACTCCAAAGTAAACAAACCACAAATATGCGCCTTGTCTACAACACAGTCTATTAACATGCCTGGACATCATGGACATAAGTATTTGAATATAGTCATAACATTTGTTAAAACAGGAGAGTAATAAAAAGCAGGAGGAGAGAAAATATCCAAATTTTTATTTGTTTAAATGAATATAAAAAGCAAAGAATCTCTTTTGACTTTAAACAAAATATTTTGGGTGTTGTAATACCTTTTCCCCCCAAAAAACTGAGTTGAATGATTGGAAAATTATCTGTGTCAATTATTTTCTTTCATACAACATTAGCAACATGACAATAATAATGTTTACTTCAAACTTTTATTGAATAAGATCCTTATATGTTTGATTCCTCATAAGCATAAAACTTCAAGAAAATTAAGAGTTCAGAAGCACTTCCAAACTCTGCTTTATCAAAACAACTATTAGAGAAACTTCCTAAGCAGCAAGAATGTAATAACCCAAATGTTTTCAAAGTTGGAATATGCAAATAAAGGTAGAGCAGCAGTATAAAATATTACCATCAAAATGCCATGAAACAAGGTGACTTATGCACACATGTATTGATTCTCTCTAACATTACACAGACTTATACTGTTGGTTGGCTCTCTGATATAGAAACCTAATAGTAATTCAATGTAGAACATCCATTCTTGGCCGCCTCAGGCAAAGCAAAAGAGACRAGGTCTTAGAACAAGCACTCTTGAAACCTATGCTCAGAAACCAAACCAAAACAACAAAATATATTCTCCATCCTGGAAAGAAAATGGAGATGATGCATTTTGTTAGGAATCTGGAAACAGGTACTGAGTGGAAGTAATTACATGGTTATTGCTTAACCATAGGTCCACTCTCTCACGTCAGCTGACAAATCCAGCCACACATCCTTCTATGGACAATTTAAATCACCGCAGGGAGACGCAAGAGTTCAAGAACAGAAAGATTCAAAACTAGGATTGGGAAGGAGTTAGATCTATTGTCCATGCGTCTGTGAGTGCGTAGGATTTCTATTCCATATAAATACATGACAAGGATCAAGGGGGAAAGTCTCATTAAATGGGGCGTGGTTGGTGCACTCAAACACACTGAGCAGTAAAGGAATGAAAACTACAGCTATTATCCATCATAGGAGTAAAGCCCACTTTTTATTTTGACATCCAAAGGGTAATGGTATCAAAGAATGAAGAACAGGAACGGACAGAAGGTGTTGCCATTATGCTGTCAAAGTCTTCCCGGAAGCAAGAAGCAGAGTCACAGGAGTCCTACAGAACAGGGACAGCAAGAAAACGGCAGAAAATATAGATGAGTTTTAAATCCTGTTAGACATATGGTCTACATGGAGCTTGTGGACAAGCTCTATATGGAAGAGTCACATTTAAAAAGAAAATTCCTTAGGAAGTCAAAACTCGGGCCCTGAAAGATTTTTCATTAATTTATGTCAAATGACTGGGACATTGAGAAACAATATGGAGATACTTTGTGGCAAATGATAATATCCTGGAGAGTTAAATGGGGGGTTATCAGATCCAGATATTTGCTGTGACTAAAGGATTCTGGAACCCCATTTACTGTAAACAACTGGGGGGCCAGCCTAGGCCCAGCGGCAGAGCTTAGGACATCTGGGTAACATTAAACAGAGAAGACGAGAAATATAAGAAATAAATCAGACGGCAGGCCACAGATTATGGGAGGTAATCAATTGGTTCCAAGCCCAGGAAGTACAACATTAGGCTGATCATGTATTCAGTCAGCCACAGTAAACATCAAAAATAAATCTGCAGTACCATCATTGTTTATGGACTGACAGAATGTAATCTAGAAATAGGCAACTAACTCCCAGGAGAATTTCCTTGCTTAATCATCTTAGACTGTGACCCAAGAGATAATGGTGATGAAGATGGTGGTTTTCACAAGCCTCCTGAGTTCTAGAGACAGAGACAAGAAAGAACACTAGAGCTTTGCTTTACTAAAGATAGTGATATATGAGAGGAATTTTCAAGCAAAAAATGGCAGTTTTAGGTACCAGTGCATACAACTCTTACATTTGCTCAGTTCCAACAGCCACTTTCATAGCAACGGTTCATTTTTCTTTAGGCTAGATCCTGGCACAGATCAATTGTTTTATGCCAGTGTTACCATTCAGTAGAAACAATATAATAATAAGTAAAACTCAAATTCCATGTCTATGTCTTCTACCAAAGGATGTGATGAAAGGATTTATATATTCTGTACTGAGTCCGTTGCTTTCTCTTCCTAAGTTCACGACTATACAGTAATGTTCCTAAGTGACAATGAGTGAAAACATTGAAGGTAAATATAAAAATCCAAAAGTTCTTCAGTAAGACTCTTTTGACTAACTTTAACAAAAGATGATCATTTAAACTATGGTCAGTTTATGAGTTCTGGACAGTGACACAACAGAAAACATGAATGACAAAGTAATTTAAAAATGTCTAAATTTCATATAAGGAAAAATATAAGGCATCTCAGAAATTAGCAACAAAAATAATAAACAACGGCACAGTAGAATCCATGTGTGGCATTACTTATATACTCCATCCACCTGTAGGATAATCCAGGACAACAATCACATCGATGGAGTCAAGCTACTCGGTAAAAACACCAAATGTTCAGGGTATTGATTGCCCCTTAGTAGAAGGGGAAGGAGAGAAGAAATACAAGATCTCCAGTCATGTCTATAAAGTTTAGTCTTCAAAAAAAAAAATAAGCATAAGAAAAAGCCATGATGGTGGAACACTGTTATTTAATAAATCAACATGAGGGAAGAACGGGGTACTTTTTTTCCTTTTGTCTATATTCTTTAAATATACAACTGAAGAGARAATGGGAGACAGGAAAAGCAAATAGATTCCAAAATGATAGAACCTATGCCCAGCTTATGAGATCAATTACCGAGTCACGGGTCAGGGTACAATCTGAATGGCCACAGCAATCCATAACTGTATGTGTGAAGCACACCCTGTATGTGTGAAGTCACAGATTGACTTTTGCCAAGCATTTACCAATTCTGGGAGGCTCTGGTTCTGCCTTCCTTCCTTTCTTTAACCACCGACCTCCAGGGTTATCACTAAATTCGCTTACCAATTCTTATAATGCTTGCAGTGGCCAGGCATCTATCTCTTTGTGATCATGAGAAGGTGATCTACTATTAGTTGTCAGTGTGCAGGCAGTTCCACTGTCCTGCTCTCGGGGACCTATCACATGCTTATATCATCCTGCCTCTGCCGCTGGAAGATAAAAATGCTGCCAACCACCCCAGCCCCCTCTCTGCCCTCCTCATTCATTCATTTATTCTCTCCCTTCTCCTTCCCTCTCTCCCTTCCTTTCCCCCTCCCTCTCTTCCTCCCTCTCTCCCTCTCCCTTCCTCCCCCCCTTTCTCCCTCTCCCCCAACCTCTCTGTTCTCTGCAAGGCTGTCCTCCCTGACCTCTCTGCCTCATGGCTCCCTCTGCTCCCTGTCTGTCTACCTACATGCCCACTTGTCTGCCTCTATCCCTTCCCAGGTCCTCACTCCCCCCTCCCCCAGTGAACCTCTTTTGCACCAAACCTTGCCAYGTTAAATTTCATAACACCAGTAGCCTATGGTTAACTGCTTTCTACCAAATTTATCTCAATAAGTTTAAGCTAAATATCTCGTCTCACATCCTTATATTTATAATATAAATGTTCTGGCTTCACTATTACAAACAAGGGCAAAAAAATGGCTTTATACACTGAATAAAATCAGGGAAAACATAATGCCACATATTGACACATGCTTTTTTTTCTTGAGGTAAAACTAAAATTTCCTTTGGTAAATCCTTTAATAAAATGACTATCATCATAGTGGTAGGARGAAAAGTTCTTACTGCTAGAGAGAAATACTAAATATAAGAAACAGGAAATGGAAAACAATTCAATCAGCACTCTGCAGTTTTACAATCTACACTCTATATTTTATGATATTTCTCATAGGGCATGCAAAACATCTAACAGTGGAATCTGACCGTGGAATCTGGTGATACATCTAATGTGGAAGCTGAAACGAGCCCATCTAGGTTTATGTGACAAAATTTAGATCATAAATATGCACTGCTCTCAGAAAGTAAAAAAGCTATCAGAAAATCAAATCGAACTGCTCTTACTTAATCCACTCCACTGTTGCCACAGAGCAAACGTGACAGTCTTATTAGAGACAATTAATGTAATCACACCAGAAACACAGYTGACATGTTTTCATCCACTGTAAAGGAAAAGGGTGTTTCTGTGGGCTAGGAATCTCAAATAAGTAAGGTGTAAGCATGATGCTAATACAACAGTAAGATTAGCATAGTATCTAACACCTTTGAGCCACTCATAGACATCTGGATTGTTGTCTGTGTCAAATCATGAGTTTCACAATCACACTAGGCCTGCATTAGCACCACTTTATGCATGAAACTGAGGCACAAAGCTAGTGTGTAACAAATACTGAATCTTTTCTAAAAAGAGAGGTGGGGGCACACAATAACAGGCTAATCACTTCCTCAATAAAGTCAGAAATAGGACAGAATGAAAGGAGGTTCCTTTGCCAAGCCATCTTTGCTCATGTCATCAGGGGCTATCGCTATAAGACATACTCATTTATAACTATGAGCATCTCGTCAAGTAGTTAGATATCAAGACAGCATCTCCAGACATTCAAAAAGAAAGAAGAGGTTGTCTGTGTGAGAGAACAAATCCCTCAAAGGTGATGTCAGACCAAAACAGAGACATACCTTATAGGATAAGAGTTCTGTTTACAGCTAAAACAGTTTGCTTAGTGTGAAAATCTAGCTAAGAGACAAATCTGTTTGTCTTGTGTTGGGTCGCTGGCTAATGAAGGCTTTTACTTGTAAGCTTCTGATCTGATATAAACTGCCTCTTAACCCCATTCACTGATGTCCNTGACATGTTTTCATCCACTGTAAAGGAAAAGGGTGTTTCTGTGGGCTAGGAATCTCAAATAAGTAAGGTGTAAGCATGATGCTAATACAACAGTAAGATTAGCATAGTATCTAACACCTTTGAGCCACTCATAGACATCTGGATTGTTGTCTGTGTCAAATCATGAGTTTCACAATCACACTAGGCCTGCATTAGCACCACTTTATGCATGAAACTGAGGCACAAAGCTAGTGTGTAACAAATACTGAATCTTTTCTAAAAAGAGAGGTGGGGGCACACAATAACAGGCTAATCACTTCCTCAATAAAGTCAGAAATAGGACAGAATGAAAGGAGGTTCCTTTGCCAAGCCATCTTTGCTCATGTCATCAGGGGCTATCGCTATAAGACATACTCATTTATAACTATGAGCATCTCGTCAAGTAGTTAGATATCAAGACAGCATCTCCAGACATTCAAAAAGAAAGAAGAGGTTGTCTGTGTGAGAGAACAAATCCCTCAAAGGTGATGTCAGACCAAAACAGAGACATACCTTATAGGATAAGAGTTCTGTTTACAGCTAAAACAGTTTGCTTAGTGTGAAAATCTAGCTAAGAGACAAATCTGTTTGTCTTGTGTTGGGTCGCTGGCTAATGAAGGCTTTTACTTGTAAGCTTCTGATCTGATATAAACTGCCTCTTAACCCCATTCACTGATGTCCTTTTTGCCTTCGTGGCTACTTGCAACCCCCATTCACTTTGTTTCTCCCTTTTCATTGCATCCTTTTAACAATGAATAACCACCAACCCTTCTACTTGCAATCCCCATTCACTTTGTTTCTCCCTTTTCATTGCATCCTTTTAACAATGAATAACCACCAACCCTTCCACCACCATAAGGTKTGAACACCTTATCCCTCTTATAAGAACTTCAAGAGGACAGTGGAGGGCTGCTCTGCAAAACCCTGACTGAGAGGGAGACAACTGGATGGCCAATCAGAAGAGCAGTCAAATACATCTTGCTTTAATTTGGATAATYGTGAGCTCGGTCCTCTTTTCTCTTGAATCTTGGAATTAGTGCCCATAACAGAAAATTGCATGACTGACTGAAGCTCCTATCTGTTGTACAGGGGGACTAGAAAGTTAGTTATTCATGATATATTTTAGCCTTGTAACAGTAAAGATCAGGATTCTACATAAGTCATAGTCACTGATAAGTGGATATTTGCCCAGAAGAGCTGAATACCCAAGACACAATTCACATATCAAATCATTCCCAAGAAGAAGGAAGGAGAGGGCGCTGGTTCTGGAAAGGCTTGATGCAGCAATGTAGGGGATTACCGGGACAGAGAAGTGGGAGGAGGCTGGTTGGGGAACTGGTGGAGGGAAGAGGGCTTACTGGACTTATGGGGAGGGGGGAACCAGGAAAGAGGTAGTTACAGACCTCAACACTTTTGTCTCTTCTGTGCATATAGGTTTCAAAATGGCCAGAGCAGAGATCATTTCAGAAGCACCCAGACAGGTAAGTCAGGATTGTGTAGGTGGAAATCACACTACTGAGGGTAAGCCTACTAGGAAGCTCTCGATGCCAGAGAATGGCTCCTTACATCATGTATACATTTATTTAACACTTCCTAGCTTTCCGATGTGTCCTCAGTAGGTAAAGGGATGGTAAAAGGGACTCTGAGGCCCAATGCCTAACCTTGTAAGAGAAGCCAACAACCATGGCTTATCTTACATGCAGAAGCAGCCACAGTGGAGCCTGGGAAGTGTTTGGTAAAATTCCAAGACCAGCTATAAAAGGATCTCAATACACCTACACCTAGGAATCAGATTTTTTGCCAGAGAGGATTATAAAGGAGTCACGTTATATCTTCATATTGTTATCTTCAAGGAGTGAAAAAAGCTTGTTGGGGGACCCAAATGCAAACCAAAAATATAACTAGCTCTTGGGTAGATTTGTGTATGGGCATTTAACCTGAGAAAGCATTCCTTCCAAGTTAGAACCAACATCTCTGCTATTCTGTCATGAAATAATTAGTGCTATTCAGAAAAAGCTATTAGGCTAATAGAAAAGCCTCTTGTGTCCAGCATTATACACTGCAYCAAGTTATCAACATGACAATTCTACCACTGCTCTAGATTTTAAATAATTATCAAAAGGATATTCTTTTCCCTCCGCAGCAACATATTTGGCTACATTCCAGTAGGGTGTGCTGGTACCCGAGAGAGATTAGGAAGTATTGTTGGAGTAGGTGTAGCTTTGTTGGAGGAAGTGTGTCACTGGGGCAAGGCTTTGGGGTATMGGAAGCCCAAGCCAGACTCAGTGGCTCTCTTCCTCCTGCTTGCAGGCCCAGATGTAGAAGTCTCGGCTCCTTCTCAGCACCACATCTGCCTGCATGCCACCATGCTGCCTGCCGGGCTGGTAATGTAATAACCTCTGGAAGTGTAAGCAAGCCCCAGTTTAATGCTTTCCTTTTATAAGAGCTGCTGTGGTCATGGTGTGTCTTCCTGGCAATAGAACGGTGACTAAGACCTTAGGAAAGAGAGGGGAGGAGCTCACCATGTGTATCACACCGTGCACATCTTGTTTGGTTATTCTGAAGGGTTCCTACCCATAGGACTGTATGGCCTTTCTCTTTCTTCTGAAAGGGGTTGGAGATTTAGCTCAGTGGTAAAGCACTTGCTTACACTGTTACACCATGGCCTGGGCTTGATCTACAGCAGAGTTCATATCCTCCTCCATTAGCGAGCACGTGAAGAAGGGTGACATAAGAGAGCTTATCTGTTGGCCGAGCGCTGGGAACCCCAAAGCTGTTTTTAGTTGAGGAAGAATGTGAGGAGTGGCGCTGGTACTATGAAACTGATTTACTGATTCTGAAGAAGACATGTAGGACCATGAAGGATAAAAGAATTGAGATGAAGAAACCAAAACAAAACCAAAGTGCTGGCCTAGAAGACTTAGTGAGAAGACACAGATGCTCCATCAGCTCCAGTGCATTTAATCTGCACAACTCTGCCGGAGACAAACGCCACTGAGGTCTGTGTGAGCACAGGGAGGAAGGCCTTTGACTACACTGTCTCATCCAACTCCTGAGTTGCCATGGTTACCCATAAGCCACTGCCCTTTCCTCCAGAGCTCAGAACCATGCTCAGTACCTAATCAAAGCTAGGTTCAGCAGTGACAATCTGAAAGTGAGCTCCAACGAAGAGAAGGTCTGGGTTGTGATAAAAGAGCAAGCAAGATGGGCTAGAGAGTTAGATCACTGCTCTTCCAGAAGACCCAGGTTCAATCCCCAGCCCCTACATGGCAGCTCACAACTGTCTGTAGCTCCTGTTCCAGACACCCTCACAGACATGCATGCAATGCAGTCAAACCACCAGTGCACATAAAATAAAATAAAAAAACAAATTATTTAAAAAATAAAGAATTTGAAGCAAGAGCAAGCTTGTGTCTGCTTATTCTCCAAGAAAGAGCAGCTAAAACCTCGAGGAGGGAATTTTTTGCTTTTTTTTGTTTTTGTTTTTGTTCTTGTTTTTTGTTTTCTAGTTTTTTGAGATAGGATTTTTCTGCGTGGCCCTGGCTGTCCTGGGACTCACTCTGCAGATCAGGCTGGCCTCGAACTAAGAAATCCACCTGCCTCTGCCTCTCAAGTGCTGGGATTAAAGACTTGCGCGACTCAATGAAGGTTTTAATGGCTCCAACATGTTGCTTATTTAAGCAAAATTGGTTTTTTTTTTTAAGCATTTTCCTCAACTTCTCATCAGTTGTGGTACTGAGCAACTCTGCTCATCTCACACATGCTTATCTTATCTCTGCTCATCATACACAAGGAGTTTAGGCAGGTGGGAGAGTCAGGGGGAAACGAGCCCATGATAATTCTGCTTAACGTCCTCATGCAGGTCAGTTTCCAGAGTGGTTTTAAAAAGACAACTTTTAAGAGTGCATAAGGGATCTCTTCACCTCATCTTCCTGTCGCCAGGTGGCAATGAGGACACACTCGGGCACACAGGAGCCGGTATGGAAAGGCAGGGCTGGGGTAAGTCGAAAGCCCTGGAATCAGGGTTATTGCAAGATTTTCTTGTTTTGCTTAAAGCGGGACACCTGCAGCCCAGGCTGGCACATTTAAGGTCACAGGGGTAGTCACAGGGCTGTGTGGGATCTAAGGAACGAATGCATCTAAAGCACGCATGGCTGGTCCGGCACAGTAAGTGCTCTGTTGGCTTTTATTATCACAACAGCGAGATTGGAAAACACAGAGAAAGTTCAGAATCTGGAAAAAGCAGCTGCAGTCCTACTACACTCTGCTCCTCAACCGCGCTTGTACAGAGCTACATGTTTCACGTGTCTATGTCAAAGTAGGCACGGGTCAGTGTGGCCACTGCGGTTTCTATACAAACACTGTCTAGAAAGAACAGTGAACTACAGGACATAAAAATCAGAAAATCAATCAGAAAATTAAACCCAAAAGCGGGGCACAGAGTGAGGCACTCTTTTAATCCCAGTACTCGGGAGGCAGAGGCAGGCGAATCTCTGAATCTGAAGCCAGCCTGGTTCACACAGTAAGTTCCAGGTCAGCCGGAGCTACATACTGGCTCAAATCACCAACAAAACAGAACAAATCTAAGCAAGCAAATACAAACTACACTCAATATTCATGCCCTAGGTATATCCTTCAAGGGTAAGGTAAAGTTTACCCATCATGTACAAGGCTCTAGGTACCATCTCCAGCATCTGACACACATACACAAATTCCACACATGGACCACTGTTTATAAGTGACTTATTGTCTGATACAGACCTTATTGAATGAATGCTTAAAGCAACAAAGGAGAAAAAAAAAAAAAACGTCATGACATTAGAGGCACAAAATCAAAGAAATATATGTGAGGATATGCATATAAGAAGTGATAAAATGAATATAAACACTGTAGTAATTATAATATAGAATGGAGGCTGGGAGGGTCACCTCAAGGGAAGAAGGCAGCATCTGAATGACTGAGAGTTCTTAGTGCTTTGAGAGTCCTCTCACAGTCAAGAATGAAATACAAAAGAAGAGGAATATTCATAAGYCTGTATAAAGGACATATCCCTCTGACCACACGCACATAAGGAGATATGCATGTAGCAAGATTATGCACCACACCCCAAACTCATTCCTAGCTAGGGGAGGGGACCAGGTAAGGAGGATGCCAAGGTTGGTTCTGAACAAACCTGTTGGAAAGGTCGAGTCTGGGACTGCCTGAGAAGCCGTTGTTGCTGCTGCTGCTGTTGCTGCTGCTGCTGCTGCTGTTGCTGCTGCTGCTGCTGCTGCAGAAGCTTCATCTGTAGCAGCTGCTGCTGAGACGTGACGGCGTGAAGGGAGGGCGGCTGCAGCATGGCGCCTGAGCGTCTCTGCAGCATGTTGGACAAAGCTTGCTTGGTATTGGTCGGGACAAAGGAGCCCGCAGGGTCCAGTCTGGAGCCACCTATAAAAGCAACCAAAAGGAAGGCGTTCAAAAGCAACAGGTATTCTTTTATGACGACACAGAAATTTCACCTTTCTCACTTTGTGAGCTAGACAGAGAATAAGATACTGCCCGACTAGCTCCAAGCACTGGTATTCTGCATAGAGCTGCCTGCCGAGCGTCCAGGAATAAAAGGCAGTGGTGTGCATGAGCGACAACGCTTCACAACCGCTGCATGGAGGCTGCACTTCAGTGGATAAAATGCAATGCCTGAAACAAAATGGGTCAGCACAAAACATCGGTCGTGTACATCCAAAGCCATGCTCACACACAGGATCGTGTTACCTGAAGGAAACAGTGCTTTATGCTGTATTTTGCAAAGTTTCAGAAGCCAAGAAAGGGCCTCTAATTGGAGCAGGGAGATGAAGAAGGGTCAAATAGCACCGAGGTTCTTTGAGAAAGTCTCAAAGAGGAATGCTAGTTTATAATTTTTACCTAATATCATATATAATGCTTACCTGTATGTGTATATATACATATGCACACACACGGCTGGATGTTTGGTTTCAGACCCTGGGACAAGGGACTGAGGTGCATATTTCACATACCACAGCAGATCTGGCCTCCAGGTTCTCCCAGCATCCCTCAGTCCCTACCTGGCATACCCTGCCCCCAACAATGACCTTTCCAGTCCAGGGGCTGGGTTTCCCTTCTCCCAGAGGCTCTTCCCTATATCATCCAGATATTTTGGCCTCTCCCTCTCTATCCCTCTCTCTCTGCATGCATACTCTCTCGTTCTCTCTCTTCCTCCTCTCCTCTCTCTCCCTTCCCATGGAGAATACCCTGGCTTCCTCTCTTGGGGCCAGTGAGTACCCAGGACTGCAGCCCCTATTTAGTTATCCGGTATAAAATGGTCAGCCCTGAAATCATATACACAAACAACGCAGATGGACTCGGCATGCCATGCTTGTGTCTGTGCTGTAAGGATGTGGAACAATGATAATCACAGAAAAGGGGCCATCGATTGAGCAGTGGGGGTGACGTGGGCTAGGMGGTGTCAGAGGCAGGTGAGCATGGGAGAGATGGGGGGAGGAAAAGGAAGGGAAAGTCATGTAATTTTAATCAGACTATATTAAAAATTAAGAAAATGCCTATTTTGTAAAATAGAAAAGCAAAAGCACTTTAAAGATTTGAAATGCTTGAAAAATTCAAATGCTACAAACATCTCTTTGATCACGGATGCTCAAGAGACTAAAAAAAAAAGATCCTAAATATTCTGCTTCTGCAATTTGAATTTTTATGAATTAGAAAAACTTATTTCTACAATTGGAGGCTTTATAGTAAATGACAGTCCTTCCTTCAGAAACCATCTCTATTTCTTCATACATACAAATGAGAAAAAGTCTAACCACATATCTCACAAAAGATGCTTCTTTACTTCTTTCTTTCTCTCTCTTTCTTTCTTTCTCTCTCTCTCTCTCTCTCTCTCTTTCTTTCTTTCTTTCTTTCTTTCTTTCTTTCTTTCTTTCTTTCTTTCTTTCTTTCTTTAAAAGGCAGTGTGCATGACAGAAAGGCATCTTATAGGCACTTGCTTGGGAGGCATCCTTCAAACTCAGCACCACAGTTAACGATATGGGTATCAGTCATTCAGAGGCATAATAGTAACCGAGTAACTATGTCTAGGTAACTTGACTGCAGTGAGATATGAAATGCTACTAACAATCCACAGTACTAAACTAAGGACAGTGCACTCCTTAACAGAAAAAAGGAAACCTGGAATCCAGACTGCCATTTACTTTCTTTTACTTTTTTTTAAGTCTTCTATAACATTGTACTTCTGAGCCAACCGAAAACCAAAATGTTACAAATCTGTCTAAAATATTCTGTGCATTTCTACTAGGTGATTTTCCTTACCATCGACAGAGTACTACTTTAAACTTAGTACTTACTATTCCCTATTTTCTGAAATCACTCATATTGATATACACAGATAACAAGCATATGTGTCCAAAGAAGACGGTTGGCGAAGAGCTCTAACTGGATCGTGGTAACCATGAATAGCCAAGAACTGCTCGATGGCTTGCTTGTCACCAGGACCCTTCCCAAGCGGGGAACACGGTCGGCCGACTGCTCTACTCAGCTTCACTAAGACAGGTCAGGTTTCCCAGGTTCATCCTCCACAGGACAATCTCTCAAATACTCTGGGTCTGGTAGCTGAAGACTTAATGTTGTCCTGTGCGATAGTCAAAGATTGCTGACCTTTGCCCCCAAGAAAGTCAGAGATCACCATGGACAAACCCAGGCTAGCTGTCCAGCTAGTCTCTCCCATTTTAACCCATACAGAGGTCGTTTAGATTATATTCCTGCTCATATTACCCTTCTCAGATCCTTGATGGTGTGGAAGGCTAGCCTGAGCTTTATCAGTTTAGCAGCAGAAAGCCTACTTTTTAGTGAGTTCTGCCCTCCTACAAGTCTGCAGGTGGCTGTCTGGACAATCTTTTTCAGATGTTAAAAATCAGGTCTTGCTTTTCCAGGGCAACTAAGTTTCCTGTTGAGAAAGGCAGACTCACAGACAGGTTTATGTCCCGTATAGGCTACTCAGTAGAAAAGAGAGCCTCACAAAACAAACTTCAATGTAAAAACAAACTCCAGCTCTCATACTGCTATTACTAATTAAAACTCTGCTTTTTACTACTTTCTCTTATTTAAAAGAACTTGCTTTTCAATGACTGCTCTCAGTAATCAACCCCCTGTGTCTCATGGTAAATGATTCAATGGGGGGGGGTGGTGGTGGTTAAAGTTTATGTAAATTTTAAGGGTCTGGGGGAAGTAATTTGAGGTAGGTAAATACAGGCTGTGTGGGTCTAGGAAGTGATTTCAGGCAGGAGGATCTGAGGTATGTAAAAATAGATTGTGAGAGTCTAAGGAAGTGGTTTAAGATCTATAAATGCAAGCCAAAGAAATAAGAGGAGGTGATTTAAGGTATGTGAAACATGAGACAACGTTGATATCTGATGTTAAGACTTCCAAAGTTCAGAGTTTTAACATATTAATCAGAGGAACTGATAAACTATTAATCTAGCTTTGGTACAGCACCTCTGCTGTTATCATAGTCACCGGCTCAAAATTTAAATTTCCTTTATTTGTTTTCTAAATAGAGACTAAAACTATCTCCTACTGTGCTATCTCTATCTCAATCATTTGTCATTATCTATCCATCTATCTATCTATCTATCTATACAAGATATGATATATATATCATATCTATTATCTATTATATACATATACATATACACATACACATACATATATACATATATACATATATACATATATACATATATACATACATACATGCATACATATATACACACACACACACACACACACACACACATCACATCACATCACTCTGGACAGTTTGTGTGTTCATGCTTTTAACCTAGAACCATCCTTCTAGCTACACAAGCTTTTGCTCTGGGTCAAAAGCATGAGTCTACTCCAGCTGTTTATAGATACTTGTTAGCTGCTGCTTTTTCTACAAAGAGGATTTCAGTACAGATTWCAAACAGCGGTAATACTAACATATTTTAAACTTTCATCTCTTTTTGCAACCTTTTGATAATTTTATGTGAGCTCCAGGGATTCCTGACTGGGGTCCACCTGTGGCAGGTCCAATGGACTCTACATAAGAACTCCTGCCAGCCACCTATCCCTGAGGATGAGCCCTTTCCTTCCCCTGGCCTTCAGACTTCTTCTGACCACTACCCTGAATACCAGGACCGTAGGCCTGGAAGTTTCAAGTGTATAACCAACATAAATGTTTTCCCCCTAAGTTTCTTAACTTTACTTTCTAACTCCGATCCATAGTCTGTATCTGTCTAAGAAGATTTCACTCAACAGACAGACACTATCCAGGAATCAAAAGAGGCCTGCAAACTGCTCCAAAATGGGTGGTATCACACCAGCCCAGGTGGTCTTGCAGAACTGTAAGCACCAGACTCGCTGATAGCTGATAAAAACCAGTCCAACGAATGTGACTGCTCTCTGTCTCTTCAGGCTGTGTCAGGGAGCAAGACGCTCCTGAAGAGTGCCCCTCACCATTACTTGAATCTTTTTCCTTCCCAGCCTTTGACCAGTACTCCATGTTAGACCTTCAAACCTAGGACCCTTAACCCTAGGGTTAAYGCTAACCCTCTTAATATGCAGGCAAATCATCTGACCTGCTCTCAGGGACCTAGCAATTGTTTGAGTCATTACCTGCTGCTGCCAGACGCGCAAGGTGTGTGCTGTGGATAAAAGGACCCACCCTCTGCCAGTTTATACAGCTTCGAAAGTCCCGAACTCAGGTCTTCTTCCTGCCTCAGCCTCCTGAATACTGACAGGCATGCATTACCATATGCAGCCAACATTTATTTTTAAGTGTTTTAAGTGTACTGGGTCAATGTTCATAATTTGTAAGGACATCAGTGTGAACACAAGAGCAAAAGTACCTATCTTCATAGACCTTACAGTATGGAGTATGAAGATAAGTGACCAAGGAAGCCTTTCATGCTACGGGTGCTAGACAACAGACAGAAGGGGAGAGGAACATGGAGACCAGGAGGGGGATAGATAGTACAACTTTGAACAGAGGAGCGGGCTAGGTTGGACCTCAATGTGGAAGTAGTATCTGAACAAACGCTTCGGAGGCAGGTGTGGATGGGAGAACCTGTATGCTCAGAAGGCGTCAAGGACAAGGACAAGGACCTAGGAAATGTTCAGCTCATGTACTGAGCCTGCCTACTGTGTGAGAATGATATAAAGGCTATAAACATATTTTTTTCATTAAATGTAAAAGCACTTGTACGTACATATAGGTAAAAGTTATGAACATAGTTATATGTGCCTGTGCATAGAATTTTTATATCCTTTAAAAACATTTTCCCATCAAACTAATTTCTAATCAGCAAATATTTCTATCTAGGAAAATATTCATTTGGACTCTAAGATGTACTTGGGGCTTGAACCAAACAATASYATGATCAGGAATAATTACTATGGATGTGGTAGTTTTCTGGGTTAGTATGTAAATCTACTTGCCAAACCAAACTTCTGAGCCGTGTCATGATTTAATTTTCAAATTTGCAATGGACGAGAGGGAAGCTACAATACTGCCTGATCTTTTAAAACACAAGTGGGAATCAYAGCTAATAAAAACATGCATGTTTTATAAACATGAAACTTATCAACTTTAATCTGGTAGTTCAGACTTTAGGCAACGCACTCTCCTTCTAACAAATTCTGTAATCTACGCATGTAATTTCAGTTCCTCATGAACATCACTGAAGGAGACGAGCTCTTGTTATTTAACAATGCGCAGTGATTTTCCTGCCTCATCCTCTACTGTAGTACCCGGGACATCACAAGCGAGCTACTGGGTCTAGCTGCAGCCTTATCTTAGTTCAGAGGAAGAAAAACAAATTGTTAGGGGAGTGAGCTATGAAAATGTGACCCGAATGTACCAGAGTACAGAAATTCTCATCCTGCAGAGGATAAAGTTTATATGCAAGGAGAACCTCAAGGTGCTGCTCGGAACGGTCTCACAGTGTTCCCCGCCTCATACCCACCTGGATTCAGAGACTGATTCTGGAGGAAGAAGCCGGGCTGCTGAGGCTGGCTCACCAGGTTGTAACCCCACAGCGCAGGCTGCGGGTGATGCAGCATTTGGGAGGACATGGGGGAGTAGTTAGGAGGCACTCGGTAGATGTTGGTCTGTTGATACTCCTTCAACAGAAATAGTGAAAAACAAATTGACTTGACTATGCCACACATGGTTAATCAATATAAGTTCTTCCTGTTCAGTTATGTGAGCTGATCCCATCCCAGAACTCAAGGCTATTTTTCTGTGTGAAAGGGGAGAGAATATAAATGTTGACCCATTTCCTTAAAAATGCTCATTCAAACTATTTTTTTTCTTTGATTTAAAAAGTACTTAGCTCAGTAAGAGTCACCTAACACATATAAGGCCCTAAGTTCAATCTATGTTGCCATCTTCCTACCACAATCACCAAAAAAGAAAAAAAAAAGTATGTTCCTTACAGCAGACATTAATAATAATAATAATAATAATAATAATAATAATAATAATAGCCAAGTGAATTATCTACTACTAACACTGAACGATGCCTGTAACTAAAAGAAGACAATCTCCTGCTGGCCTCATCTTGGAAGGCCTTATCACGGGTTAGGTTTAAGAACTGAGTAAGAAAAGCCCATAGTGCTATCATATCGGGCCTCGATAGTGTCTTACCCACAGTTTTTAAGGCACCACTCAAAAAAGCCACTCCACAAGTGCCCATGCCTTCTCCTCCTCATAGAAGAGACCCTAAAGATCACAATAGAAAGTCTCAATTCCCTCATCATCCAACCTTTCTCTAGCAATACCCCTAGAGGATGAAGGACATGAAAAGCCCAGTATCCTTCGATTTTACAAAAGGATGAAATCTGACTGGGAAGAGGTAACTTGAGGAGAAGGACTGTGAATATATTCAGTAAGGCTTTTGTATATGAAAAGCCGCCCTCAGCCTTGGCTTGGCGGACAAGGACCAGGGAGGCCCAGGTTTGAGAGAAGGCACTGGTACTCAAGTAGCATCTGAATGTGAAAGCAGCCATCTCTAAAAGTATTAATCACCAAGCTATCATCCAAGAAGCATGATTCAGTGTTGACACAGGCGAACRTAATGACAATGCTCATGAACTTGAATGCCTTCTCATGAGCTCTAAGTACTACTTCTCTGCCAATCAAGAACATCCTTGCATTCTATAGAAAATGTTCTTAATTTTCTCTGAAGTAAACCCAAGTAATTTCAAATAAGAAGACTATTTTAAATAATGCACCTCATATACTATAAAATAATTTCTGAATTATCATSTTATAGGTATCAGGTGTTCTAAAAGTAAGAGAAAACGTGTGAGATGATTTTACACTAGGTTTATTTTATCTACTTTATAAGATCTGAAAATAGGTTAAAGAATAACAGGGGGTAGAAGGTACAGTGGCAAAGAACAAAATCTCAGGCCCACTTTGTTGGGTAAAATCAGATACAAATTCATTCAGAGAAAAGTAGAAGGAACTTCTTTTAAAATGTTAATTCACCGCAAATATGAATCATTCAAAATAAAATATTTAGACATACTTATTAATAAAGGTGTTTAAGAAAGTAGAATCATATACCTCTTAAAAAGTTTCAAACCCAGGGACATTATAAGGCTTATTAACTCAATATTACTCATTACTGAAGTTTGAAGTTAAACAGTTATTAAAAGTATAGAGTGAGCCAGGTGTGCTGGGTCATGCCTTTAGTCCTGAACTCAGAAGCAGGCAGATTTCTGAGTTGAGGCTAGCCTGGTCTACAAAGCAATTCCAGGGCAACTAGGGCTATATAGAAACAAATCCCACATCCCTAACCCCTAAAAGTGGTCAGTGGAAAATGAAAAGCTTTGTATCTGTCACCATGAGACTTCATTTATTAGCACAGACATTTGTTAGGAACCTCATGTAAGAAAGCTGAGACCATTCCTCGTAACGTTTCTAGGCGTACAGTTTGGCCATGGGTGAATCCCATCCTAGGTGCCCATGACCCAACCTTTTCCTCACATCCCCCACTCACATCAACGCGTGAGCTTGATTTTGTCTTACGCTTCCTTCCCTTTGTCTTCTTCTCTTCATCAGCTGTAGCTTTCCCTGGATCGGACAGCTCAGCTGATTTCTTTTCTGGTTCCTGAGAAACTGGAGACGTGGGCTCCTCTTCTTCCTCCTCAGGAGGGAGGGGCAGTGGCTCGAGGTAGTAGCTGCGGGGCTTGGGCATGGTGTGCGTGTGGTACAGGAGGAAGTGGTGCTGCTCCTCATACTTGATCACCTTCCGGTCCACACGGACAGTGCCGAACCAGGCCCAGGACAAAGGAGCTGGGTTCTTCTGACCCTCAAACAGGTCCCATGGGGACACTTTCTGCTTCGTAGAGACCTGGAGACCCTGTGGGAAAAAGAACCATCTGTGACAACACAACCTGTTCCCAGCTCACAGGACAAGCTTGCAAGCATGGGGGTGGAATGGGCTTGGGGACCTCGGCAGACAGGAATCCTCATTTAAGCCGCGTGAACTGGAGTTCCGAACTTTGGAAGTTCAGTGCTCCAGTGCTCTGTACCACCTGACACTCCCTTGAGGCATCTAATGGTAGTCTACAATATTTTAGTATAAAATGACGTTCTCATTCAAGTATGTTGTAGAAAATGTAATTTCTCAAGTATCCTGTAAAGTTGGTGTTATCATACTAAACTATAACCATCTCAGGAATCCATTATTTTTAGTATTATACAAGCTTTAAAAAGTCAATATATAGTCTGCCTCTGATTGGACTCATATTCACTTCAATCCAACCTATATGGACTCAATTTAGTATGTGTTTCATGTACATGTATGTATGTGGCTTTCTCTGAATAAAATGTTTTAAGAGAACCTAATTACAGAAACAGGTACAATACGAATTAAGTCTTTCAATTCCAAGGAATCTTTACTGGATTCCAGTAAGGAATTCAATTTTGTTTCTGAAAAATAGAATGCTTTTATTTATAATACTAGTGGGTGACATTTCTTGGTAACTTCTCAAGCATACCAATTCAAAGATATTTCTCCTCAAAAACGGCCAAGGTACCTTCACCCCTCCCCCTGGCGTGTGAGCATATCTGTTCTTGTCTGTCTTCCTCTTTAAGTGTGACTTCTAACACTACCAGTAATGTCACCACCCCGTGCTGTCTGCCATGTGATGAAACTGGTTTCCTGAGTAGAATTCACATCTGAATGGATCCTGGGTGACTTCTGCGAAAAGCCCAAGTCACCCTGATTGTGATTCCTGGATTTTCCCTTCCTTGGCCACGCTGCTATGGCATCTGGGCTAACTCTGAATTCCCGGGGCATGGCTTTTCCTCTTATCAGTCACCTTCTTTCTTGCCTTTCCTTACACTTTCCCTACCTGTCCTACACTTTTCTGTATAACTCTTAGTTCATCAGAATGGTCTGTGTGTCTGCTACTGTAGGAACCCTGTTCTGACTCCCTTTCTCTGTGAGACTTAAATGGTTCCCCGTCACTACCTCCTAGTCCTCTCTGGACCATGACCTACATATCCCATTGCATTTGAGAATGTCTACTTCCTACTAAGGGCAGGGATTCCCTCCGCCATCTCTGTTGCTGCAGTGCCAATGGCTACTCGGTGCATTCTGTTATTTTAAAGAACCTTCGAAACTGTCTTATAAAGCAAATGCCCATCTAATACTGCTTCTTTGAGAATCTGTAGTAATGTAACACAAGTTTTACTTAATACTGCTCATTTAGGTCTTGAAAATTCTAAACAACACACATTTTCTTATATAAACATATTTTGTTTCCTATCCTAATGTAAAATAATTTTATTTTACTTTCATTTCTTATGCTAAGCTGTTACTTAACCTTTTTGGTAGATTCTAGAATTTTCCTTAAGTCCAGATAAGCATTTTAAATGGAGAGCTTCAAAGATAATGATGGCTCTTTTGTAATGCCAATAGTTATTGTGCTTTGATGACCAAAAATATACCATTGAAAATTAAGAAAAGTCACTTGGCTTCTATAACTAGATATATTTATATATGAAGGAAAAAAACATTTACTCTTGCCTGTTTTTTATCAATAGAGTCAAATCCAGCAATTTTGTTTCCCTTTGTGTCGATCAAAGAACCCATGGGTTCACACGTGATGACATCGCAAGTCTGCTTTGGCAAAGGCAGCAACTGTCGAACTTTGTCAATGCTTTCTGATCTCTTGTCTCCTAGTTCTTTCTAGAAGAAAAAGGGAAAAAGATGTAAAAGCAAGAGAGAAGTGAGGCAAAGAGTCTGACTTTACAATGAAGCAAACGCTAACAAGAAGGAAGTTCTCCAGCGGCACATTTCCTTTTTTTAGATCTAGTATTCATTTAGTCCTTATGCAGTCTATGGAACAGCTGCAAACTGGACTGGTAAAAAGTGTTTCATTTCTTCTATTCAAGTAGAAAATAAGGGTGCACACAAAGGCAGTCTTGTTCTCCATGACACATCAGAGTGCTGAAATGACAAAACGCCAGTGTCATTTGCTGTCACACAGCAGGAGCCGCCGCACGGACACTTTCCTGCATCCGGGCTCACACTGCAAGGTAACCATCAGCTCTTTTACTGTAAAGTCTACAGGTTATGTATTTGCGATGTCTGTGTGCCGTTCATATCCAGGACCGTCAGTGGGTTTACAAATTCAATGCAGAGCTCTTTTCTTTTTTTTTTTTTCCCACTTGCATGTGTAAATCCAAGCATGGGTTTAACTGAAATCTGACATTGGAGTTTTGGTTAGATATCTGATAATGCATTTTTTAAAAGCCTTAAAAATTAAAACACGTTTTGAGTACACTTTTTCAGAGAAGAGTCGTTCAGATATCGCACTTGTAATTTTGAAGAACTGACAGTCTAGGTAAGCTAATAAATAATCACCATCTGTTGAATCGGCTACACATGTAAATTAATGAGGAGAAAATCAGACAATAATCCAGAAACAACTTGATTTCAGAACAGAGGCTGATCACAGGCTTACTTTCAGCTTCTTTACTAAATTCATGTATGCACGTTTGTTCTCTTCTGATCCCCCGGGGGAAGCATTTGATAGGTCAGAAGCCAATGTCCCGTTGATTAAAACACCCAGCATGTCAAGAACCGTTGTGAATAATTCACTGAGAGGAAAGAAAAAGCCCATTTTATTCTTAAAAACAAAACCAGGATACGCATAATTATCTAAGCATTTCTACTGAAAGTGCTAAATTTTTAATGACAGCTAAATCAGTAAGTGGCAGAATTTACTGTCAGGGTATCAAAGCTTAATACCATGTATGCAAGCAGAAAAAAAGCAAAATAAAACAAAACAAAAAACACAACATACTTGTTAGTGTGCATGTCAACAGTTCCTGAAGTAATTATCTGGAGGAGTAGGAGGGCCCAGTCGGTGGTCCCCTGCGTGCTCCGCTGTACCGTGTCAAACATTCCTCCTACCTAGCATACAAAATACAATAAAGAATTTGTATCTCTAGGAGAAAACACTACCCCTCTTACCATATGTGCCCAAATGTGGATTTGTTAAAACAGAAGAGATGTTAAGAACTGGTTCTTGCCAGCCACACTCTGGATTATCTTATAACTGTCTCCTCTAGCTATGTGGTTATCGCTCTTTATGGTTCTTTCCTGGAGTACAGGCATTCAAAACTTAACAGAAAAAATTAATACTTGACTGTGTTCACAAAATTAGCTTTCTTTTCTTATCAGTCTCTCATGGTACTTAGGTTTAGACATTGACTGCAGTTAAACGTGAATAGCATCAAAACTCTGTCTTATCACCTGCAACTGTATGACAGTTGATCATTATTGCGTCTAATACCCCTGGAAATGCTCTTTAACAAGGATGAGGAGAAGGTCCTGGATCAGGCCTGCCAGCTCCTGTGAGGCGGTCAGAGTGCTGAAGGCCAGGTGGGCAACTGTCCTAGAGGTCAGGGGGCCAAAAGCCAGAAAAGCAATCACCCAGGGCAGATTTAGGGTTTGTCAAGAGAAAATTTTAAGGGAATACAAAATACATTGAGAACTTTCAGTTTTCTATAAAATATTCTTGTGAGATTTATCTCCATCTAATCAATTTGACAGAATGCCTCTCTGTGAAAAATTAGAGCTGACAGATTTGTATGGTTGTAAAATAAAACACAGTGAAAGCCAACATTCGCACTAAAGATTTGTGGGGCCTCTACTTAGCGCTGCACAGTGAGATCTGCCAGATGGGGCCTCCTCCTCGGTGGAAAACACAAATAGGTGCTTGAAACACTGCTGTCTAGAACTCAACCCAGACAGGAAGGGCAGCAGCTAAGGAAACAGAAGGTTTAAGAGAAAAGGAAGTAGGTAGAGAGTCAGAAAGAGGAAGGCTGCACTGTCAGGGAGATTCTGTCTGCAGAAGAAGTTGAAACCTGGTATTTCACACAGAGAGGTGTGACAGAAACGCCTGCCACGGTCCTCACCAGATTCAGGCGAAGCTGCAAGGCCTCGTGCATCATCTGGCGAGCCTTCGTATCGTCTTGGTATCGTTCTTCCCTCCAGTTACTTAAAATCTAAGATTGGGAGCAAAGAAAGAAAAACAACAGAAATCCCTTTACTCTTTGCTATGATGACTTTTACACGTTTAAAATAAAGCTTTACGGCGACAGCTAAAACTTCTTAGCTTTAACGTTAACAAAGTTAAAATTTTAACTTTTTTTTTTCAATCTTCCTCTGCTTCCAGACAGACAAAATCCTAGTTATTTTGTAATTTCCTGGGTACCTGGGAGAAGAGAGTCTTACCTAATTACACACACACACACACACACACACACACACACACACACACACACACACACAGCAGGTAAAGAGCTTGATATGCAAATCTGAAGACCTGAGGTTCACTGAGAGTGATGAATGTCACTGGACAAGATTTTACCACAAAATAATAAGCTAAGAAAGGACAAACAATAACACTCAGTGACAGCTTATCTAACATGTATAAAGTCCTAGGTTCAACACCAGCACACACAYGCGCACACACACACATACACAAAGGGAAAAAAGCCAAACAGATATGACTACGGCAATGGCGAAGGGAGGCAAGGTGAACAGAGACCTGCAGAAAGGTCAGGAGCGGGTCTGCTTAACATCTGACCTGGATCCTTCCCAGCAACAAAAGAAGGAAGTGCTGTCAGGCACCTAGACCAGAATGCTGGCCCAGCCCAGTGAGGCTTGAACGAGAGGGTAAACCCACTGGAAGCGACAGCAGATGCCCGATCAGGAGTGGCTCTATTAGTTCATCCCTGGAATTTGTAGTCTAGGTATGAGGAGAAACATGCTTGCTTTATATTTAAATGGTTCACTCTAGAAGCTAGACGGAGAAAAGACCAATTCCAATGTGTGGGTACGATGACAAAGACAACCAAGTAAGCCTGGTGCCTTTGTGCCTGTCATCAACTCTCACTTAATGCCACCAGGAGGAGTTCGCCTGTCGTGATAATCAGTCTCACGAAACCAATCTAACATCTCTCCTTGATTCCATGCTCCCAGGCCAGCGCAGCAGAGATCAGTGGCAGCTCAGCAGTGTGCAACAACTTACTTGTATAGTCTCTACATATCGATGCATAATTATTATTATAAGTTTTGTTAGCCTTCTGGTGACCATGATGCTAGGCAGAATGGGACGTGGATTGTGTTTCTTAGCATCTCAGCGACAGAACATTAACCTAATGTCATACTGTGGCATTATCATGAAATCATAAAAGGGAAATAATGAATACCGTCAGAAATATACCGGCCCGGTTTAATATTCCGCACTTTACCTGGTTCACTTGATTCTGCAGAGATGTTAGGAGGCCTTCCCGTTGCTCATCTTGCCCCTTAAGGCAGGTAAGGACCAAGGAGAGGAAAGGTTGCTGACTCAAAAGAGACATACTACAAAGGAAGTATTAATAAATGTAGTTAGAAAGAATGGCTTGCCCCTGTTGCAACAGCTCGTCTTTCCAGTGGACTCACTCGCGGCTCTTGTTTATTTATTGCTAAAGGACAGGGTGGTAAAGCTCCGGAGAACTCCTGGGAAGTGCAAACACTCTCTGTATTTGCAAGATTAAAAACCATCGGTAAAGCGTGTGAACGACAACACTCTCTTGCTCTGGAGGGTATTCCGAAGCAACAGAAACTTAGAGCGCATGTGATGAGCTTGCTTTATGTGACTAGGGAAATTTTTAAATATATAGGACAAAGAATAGAAATGTATGCAGAGAAAACAAGACAAAGAACAAAAATACTCAGAAAAAAAAAAAACTTCTTTAGGAAGTGAATCTCTCTGTGTACCTTGACTACTTTGGAGGCCTGTGGTTCTTTGCTGCATATTACTCAAAGGCCGACAGCAGAGTCTTGGTAAAGTTAGGGAGGGAACACAACAAGGTCTGAGGCCTCCAAAAAGCAAGATGCTGTGGGAACGTCATGTGCCAGGCTCTGACCCAGCCCATGGCCTCCATTGGAAAGGGGGCAAAATGCCTTTTATAATTTTCGTGTTAGCAAGATATCTTCCATCAGAGAACAAACGGGCAAACTGATTGATATAGTAAAAAGAAAATTTTCCTAAAGAATAGGTCTAGGCCAAAATGTCTGAATCAGGAGCTGCATAGGTAGGCAATAAAGAAGTCAGTTGTGGTAGTATTATTAATTCTACCTTTAAGTTTATAGAATGAAGAAATTATCACCTTTCTCTTTAAAACTTCTTGGACATTAAATTTATAGTATGAATATTCATCCTCAATAAGATGGTCTATTTTCAAAAGCAATTATGTGAAACCTTTACTTGGGCATGGAATAAATGAAATAGTTTTGGCAGTGTTATGACTAGTTTTAATCAAGAGTGTATAACAAGGTTCCTAAATTTAGAAAATTAGTAATTATTTCAAGGTCTAGTAGGACAGAGTTAACAACAAGCCTGGGTATTTCAATAGCTTTGCAGTGATTTGGATCCACAGGCCAGGATGGGACCTGGTGCCCCATACAGATCCTTGCTAAAGAGAGAGTTTGGTGTTGGACTACAAAGCCCCAGCRCTGTGGCGCTGGCTGAGATGTGACTGTGATGTGGGCTTGTAGGCTTCCTCCAAGTCCTTCAGATGCAAGCCTACCTTTTCTGCTTCTGCCTATCTCTCTCCTTCTTTGAAGAAGAACCCAGGTGCTGTCCCTTCTCCAGCTCTTCTCCAGCAGCTTTCAACACTCTTCCCTGCACAGATGTTGGCAGCCTGGCGATGAGGGGGGCCACCAGCCACACACCCCTGCGTTCAGAGGAACTAAAATCASAAACAGGCGTTACACCTGGGAAAGCAGTTGTCTCTGCTCTCACAGCCRATGCAGACACCCAACGGTAAACCCCTGGTGCGTAGGGCACCGACGTCCAGAGTTTCCATTTCATGTCTGCACTTTCTCCTTGTGCCAAAGACCCATTTGCCTTCTACCCACATCTGTTGAGGAATAAAAGGTGCTGTTCCGGAAAGGCATTTTTGCATAGCAAACTGTTTCAGTGACTCTTGGATCCTGTCGTTCTGACCATGAATCACCCTGTGTTCTCTCTATGAGCACTATACTTTTCAGACAYGGTGATGATATTCAATGAGATTGTGTTCAAGCTAAGAAATAAGTGATCTTTAAATTCCAAAACTCACTATTTACACTCTTTTACCAAAATGAYGATATGGAAACCARTCTGTCTTTCATGATGAAAATGATTACTTTATGATTTCAAAATCCTACCAAGTTCTACCATGAATGCAAATTACTGTATTTGTACAAAACTGTCCTCAAAGACACATAGATAGTTATATTTAATGAATGACCCAAAGACAGTGATACTATGTAT
>BDUI01005524.1:35792-52540 GCA_002335545.1 Apodemus speciosus
CTGCGTTAGATGACGTTGCGGAGCTGGGTCTGGGCCTCAGTAAAACTGAGTTAGCTTGATTCTCCCTAAGTCCCTCACCAGGATGTTCTCCCCATTAGAAGCTGATCTATATATAGGTTATATACATATTGGAAGCTAAAGACTGTATGTCTTCCTTATGTTCTACCAAAGACCAAGAGCATATTCAAAAAGCACTGATGTATGAACAATGTTCACTGACGCGAGGTAAGTGGATCATTGCACATTGTGGGAACTAAASCTATTCGTATGTAGCCATGAAATCAGCTCTCTGAGAAGGTTCCATTTATTCAGTTCCAGACCAGGCCAAAAAGAGGGAACATGAAAATAAAGGTGTGGAGGCGGCTGTGCAGTTCAGAGTGCGTGCTGCTCTTGCAGGAGCTCACAGCTGCCTCTAAGTCCGATTCCAGGGATCCAGGGCTCGCTGGCCTCTGTGGACCCCGACACATGCGCACACACATATACATGTGCACATGCGTACAAACACACATTTTAAAAAATAGTAAGATTAAATGGAAGGAATTTAAATAAGTACTTAGATTACTTAGAGTAAAAATGTATATCCACTAAATAAAATATTGTATTGGAAACCTTTTCAAGAGGGTTGCCAGTAGGGAGGGAAGAAGGTAAAGGTGGGTAGCAGAGGAATCTTTAAACTAAAGTCACTCCCATTTAGTCTGAGGGAAAGCAGACTGGAGATCTTGATTGGYCACAGTCAGTCAGTCCTGGAGCTCAATGCTGCTCTCTCTAATTCTAATGCCTCTCTCCCTCTTCCGGAGGCAATGCCTTCCACCATGGACTCCTATGGCTATCTTTTCTTGTTTGTTCTGGTTTTGTCCTTTTTAGCTAGGAGGCAGAAAGCAAAAAAAGAAATCCAAGAGTGTGCAGACAAAGTGCATTTTAACAATACAGTATCTGACTGCCTAAGCTCCGGAATGGGTCACATCCTGAGCAGTGACAGCTTAGAAGTCATCTGTTTACTTGGGGATCTCAAAAGCTTTTATAAAAGCTGAACTTAAAAGAAAATAATCCTTACAGGAGGCACGCAGACTGACTCACAGAGTGTGTCTGCAGATGTCCCTCCTGAGGTGTGCCTTCCCCAGCATCCCTAATGCACTTACAGTCCTGCCCCCAATTCCAGGCCCACCACAGCAACCACCAGTAAGCCAAGTGTCTGACTACAGCCTGTTCTGCCATCATATGCAGGACTGTTGTCGGGTCTAGCTTAGGCTTGGTACTACTGACTAAAGCTTAATGAATAAACGTACCAGTCTAACTTGACTGGAGCCTGAATACGAGCGATGTGAAAGGGGTGGAGACAAGCAGGCTGGAATAGTGTGGTCTAGTTAGCATGCAGGAGGCCCTCCATCCCGTCCCAGCACGATAACAGGGTAGAGTGCTACAATCTGTAATCCCAGCACTTAGGAGATAGAGGCAAGGAGGGCAGCAGTTCAAACAAACAAACAAANTAATAGTTACATAGTATTCCTTTGTGTAAATATCCAAGTTTCTTCATCCATTCTTCAGTTGAGAGACACCTGGGTTATTTCCAGTTTCTAGCTATTAAAAATAAAGCTGCTATAAAGATAGTTGAAAAAGTGCCTTTGTTGTATGGTAAAACATCTTTTGAGTATGCCCAGCAGTGTTTTTATAGCTTGGTCTTGGGGGGAACTATTCCCAGTTTTCTAAGAGACCACAAAATTGACTTCCAATGTGATTGTTCAAGTTTCCACTCCCACCAGAAATGAAGAAATTTTTCCTTTTGTATACATCCTTACCAGCATAGCTGTCACTTGAATTTTTGACCTTACTTATTCAAAAAGGTGTAATATGGAATCTCAAAATTATTTTGATTTACATTCCCATGATGACTAAGGATATTGAATATTTCTTTAAGTGCTCTTCAGCCATTAGAAATTCTTATGTTGAGAATTCTGATTGGCCCTTTACTCCATTTTTAATCAAGTTATTTGCTCTGTGGGTGTTTCATTTTTTTTTTGAGATCTTTATGTAATTTGGATATCTGACCTCTGTTACATATAGGGTTGGTGAAGATCTATTCTCATTCTATAGGCTGTTGTTTTGTCCCTTTGACAATGATCATTGCCTTATAGAAGCTTTTCTGTAAATGTAGATTTTATTTTCTCAGATGAAGGAATAAGATTAGAGCCACGTCCATGCTGTACAGATACATGGCTTAGGCTCAGCCTACAGCATTTCTTTTTCTCTTCTAACTCTACCTTGCCCTAGCTATGAAGCTTCTAGCTGCCATATGATTTAATCATCCAAGCTAACCAATTCAATTTTTCTTTTGGGTTCTGAGTGAATTGCTCTCCTTGTCCTAGTCCTAATTGTGGCAATATGTTATAGTCATCTTGCTCCTCGTTCTCTCACTCCTTCTTTCTTCATCTGTGTCTAACCTGCTCTCTCTGCAAACAGCTTCTGTAAAACTGTCTGTAAAATTGCCAAGTGCGCGCGCGCGCGCACACACACAAACACACACACACACACACACAATCATCCTTCTCTCTATATGCTGCTTTTAAGTTGTTTCTCCTTACTGTGTTATTAACATGAGAGTTTGGCATATCCTATCTCTAACTCATTCTGTGAAATCTTTCTCTGATTCATCACTTTGTTTGCTCCTCAATTAGAGGTTATTTTCAGAGATATAGGATAACCATGCTACAATCTACAGACACAAAGTATCTAAACCACAGGGAGAGCCCAAGGAAGAATGCTTGAATATTACTGAGAAAAATAAGTAAAATAGGCAATGGGGTGGATGGAGGAAGAGAACTAGGTAGGAGAAGAGGTGGAGAAGGAACAGGAGGTGGGGGATGCATGCATGTTGGAGGTATAGCTGTAGTTCTGACTATTATACTTTCTCCTTCAGTGACCAGACACTGCTCCACGCCAGTGGAAGGATGAAGTGGAGTCCAGAAAATGAAGAGTTCTGCAGGATTCTAGTCCAGTTGGGAGTGAGTACAGGGGGATGAGTGAGAGAAAGAAGGCATTTTTAGCCAAAGGCCTTCKCTGATGATCTTCACTGAAATAGCTCTCTTAGGCAATCATATCTTCTGTGCATACCTTTATTCAGGATGGTTTGTATGCACATACTTTATCTACATTTACATACCTTAGAGAGTTGAAAGGAGATGTCAAGGTGAATGAAAACCATTGGTTAGAGTTTTAAAGTTCTGTGAATATATCATTTGCATAGAGAGGAATTCCAGGAATCCTAGGTACTTGCTGGGCAAGTTCTTATTCAGAGTGCTGATTGAACTCATAGGTCTGCTAAGGACTGCTATACTATACCTTCACCAAGTATAGGGTGTCAGGGTTTTGGCACTGSAGACTGGTCACAGAAGGTGAAGCCCTGCTGGTAAAGGTAGTCCTCCATTTTGCACCTAGTTTGGAGATGAAATTAGGTCATGCCAGACTTGGGCATTAATTAACAAGATTCCACAGAAGGAGGGATTAAGTGTAGGGAGGACTGAGGGAGAGAAACTGGAAGATAGCAGTAAGATTGGTTGAGGGGTCATCTCTGGGCTGAATTAGAAACCCAGGACAAGGGAAACTCCATTTAACCCTAGCTAAGACTTCTAGTAATAGGTAATATGAAACCTGACATGGCCACCTCCTATAACCAGGCAAAACTTCAAATGACGGGATGGAGACACCAACCCACACAAAAAAAANAAAAAAAAAGACAAAAAGTGAGATATAACTACTAGATAGGGGTTCACAAAATCTGTATCTAATCAAATAGAATATATTTAAAAGGCCCACTGGGATGAAATATCTGGTAAAGGCACTTGCTGCCAAGCCTAACTACTGAGTTCTAGCCCCAGAACTCACACGGTGGAACGAACCGAGTCCCACGAGTTGACCTATGACCATCACACAAGTACCATATACACACAAAGTAAATGTAGAAAACTTAATCAAAAATTCAGGTGGCATTTTGCTATCAAGTCTATTTAGTATATTAAGACTTTAAGATACCAGCAAAACATTCTGAGGTGAACATGAGAGGACAGTCCCACTTTGGGTTAAGCAGAGCTACCAAGCCCTTGCCACGGGCCATGTGTACCACAGATAAAATAGCAGGCCCCTATCTCCCTGCAATGGGGCCTCTGAGAGTTAAGTTCCATCCTCAGAGAGGAGCTGCTTCGATACAAACAGAAATCTTCACAAACCATCAAGCAGTGCTGGCTTACAGGAAGTGCAGGAGGCAAGGGGGACCCAACAGCCTCCACCTGCCCACGCGGTGCAGACAGACACCGGCGGCATAGCAAGCTTCCGGCTACTGTTATCACGGACTACACGCCAGCTCCGGCTCTCCACTCACGCCAGCTTTCCAAGGAGCCTCCCATTACAATAAAGAGGATATGGCAACATTTATGTTAATTAGCTGATAAATTCGCTCACTAGGGAACAATTTGTAACTCCTGGGTATATCTAAGTTAAGCCTTTATCTCCAGCTCCACAGGCATGAAGTCACCCAGAACTAGGACTGCCTGAGCCAGCCCTTGAAGAGGAGTGGCAGTGTGCGCCTAGACAAACAAACCCTGCAGTTCCGCCACCAGGTCCTCCCAGGAGCTAGGCCAAGCTGCCTTTGTCTGGGCCCGGCTCCCGGCTCCCTCCTTCCTTGTAGACTTCTGCTAGCCTGTTACCTCCCCTTCTCTTAGGCTGACACTTATGCCTATCTTATGTTTTCAAAACCATTTCCTTTACATCCTCACTGCTGAGCCTTTCAAGCCTTCTCAGCGGCTTCAATGCTTATCTCTGGGCTGACACGCCTCTTGATAGGCTGCCTCTGAGTCGGAGTGCAGTCCTGCAGTGAGTCAGAATCTATCTCCACACCCACCTGGTGAAGACTGTTCATCCTTCTCTACAGTCAGTCTGCTCACAGGAAACAACCTAATATGTGTATCTTCAAAGTACTTCAGGACCAGAAGCAGGAAGCGAATGCTTCAAGTTCACGCTCTCCCCAGTGTAGCTGGCACCCACCATGTATTTCCCCCCATCCATCCCAGAGCTACCTGATGTTATCATATAATGCAAATTAGTTACTGCTCTAACTTCTGCTCAGCACCTTCGGAAACACCCTGTCTGGGGTGGAGCTCTGCAGGAATGGGGCATCTGCCTCCAGGACAGTCACCTCTGCAACCCAAGATCCTGGCGCATCCACCTCTCCTCCCTCCTGCGCTGGACTGAGAATGACTATCGAGTGCAGCTATGGCCAGAACTGAAATGTTGCCAAGAAAGTGCTGCTGTAAGCTAGAAGTGCAAAGCAAGAGAGTCGCCCTCCAGGGCACACACTGGGAACCTTGCTTCTCCACTGGAACACTATGCAAGGGAACGGATGAAAAGTTGGCATACACTAATCAAATAAAACAACAACTTAAAGCAGTGTCTACTGACTCGATGGGGTCCATCCTTAGCTCCACTCTGCCTGTGACTGTTCAATAAGAATAAAGGTACCAATGAATTACACAGTAACTTTATGTAGCTATACTGAGTAAAAGGAGTAAAAAGATGTAAGCAGAGATGCAAGCCAAAGTTAAGAGTACAGAGAAGACAGAACAAAGGGCAGGATGTCTCTATGGAAAAGGCTACCAGAAACTAACATTCCTGAACCTATACAAAGTGCCCGAGGAATGCAGGATGCACAGGCATGCCCATGTCAGTCAGAGAGAGCCCACATTTGCAGATTTCCACTCAGGGAACTGCATGGCTAGTAAATGACAAACTAATATGTAAGAGCCACTCGTCTGAGAAGCTTTGGCTCACCTATTCAGCAGACAAGGAATTTAGGCAGTAGCCAGCCAGGTAAAATAAAAGGACAGGTGCCCAGCTGACTGGGTCCCAGGTCAGCAGAGAGGATGACAATTCAGACGGAGTTCTGCCACAAAGACAAAGCGTCATCAAGCATTTGACCAGCTTCCAACGTCTGCCCTTCTGGGCTATAGCTCACTTCACCCTGGACGTGCAGGACAGCAAAGCAGACAGCAAAGTCGCGGGGGGTGGGGGGGGAGGGCGCACGTCCAAACCAACCCCGCCCAGCTCACCGACCCGCAAACCAGCCCCACCCAGCTCACCGACCCACAAGCCTCTCTGACAGGAGAGACAAGAGCACAGAGATGACTGACCTCGCTGACTCCCTGTGCACAGTGATGTCTGCCTTAGAGTTTTATCAGCTGTGATTTAAACATATGAAGACACAAGTCAAATACTGCACCCAGAGATAGCTGCAGCAGCACCTATGTGGAGTGACACGAGACACCGACAGGGGCGGGGGCAGCTAATTGTTCAGAACTGCCCATGAATCATCCCGTCCACAGAGAGTACAGAGCCTTCCCTGAGGAGCCCGTGTGCCCTACGATCCCAACCCCTGTGGAGTCTGTAACCGCCCGCCCGCCCGCCTGCCCACTGCCCTGGCACACAGCTGAAGGCCTGCGAGGAATCGAGCACAGGCGCACACGTAAGCACCTGCTCTGTGTGATGAACAAGCAGCAGCAGAAGTCAGTCAGTGTGGTAAATGGAGGCGACCTGTGTGTGATCTCTAAGAGGACAAAGGAGGCGACCTGTGTGTGATCTCTAAGAGGACAAGGCCAACTGACATATTTCCTGAGACTATGTGTGGTAGTCTTTTTTTATAAGCTTGAAAATTTTGTAGAAATTAACAAACACAAAAGCCTGAGGAAAATCTCAACACAAAAATGAGAGTTACACCTGGTTAAATAAATAGCTACAGCCGAGGGTGGTGGCGCACGCCTTTGATCCCAGCACTGGGGAGGCTGCAGCGGGCGAATCTCTGAGTTCGAGGCCAGCCTGGTCTACAGAGTGAGTTCCAGGGCGGTGAGAGCTGCACAGAGAAACCCTAACGTCTATTTACAGAGGAAAAGCCATACAAAACTCAACATACTAAAAAGCAGGCTTNCTGATGATCTTCACTGAAATAGCTCTCTTAGGCAATCATATCTTCTGTGCATACCTTTATTCAGGATGGTTTGTATGCACATACTTTATCTACATTTACATACCTTAGAGAGTTGAAAGGAGATGTCAAGGTGAATGAAAACCATTGGTTAGAGTTTTAAAGTTCTGTGAATATATCATTTGCATAGAGAGGAATTCCAGGAATCCTAGGTACTTGCTGGGCAAGTTCTTATTCAGAGTGCTGATTGAACTCATAGGTCTGCTAAGGACTGCTATACTATACCTTCACCAAGTATAGGGTGTCAGGGTTTTGGCACTGSAGACTGGTCACAGAAGGTGAAGCCCTGCTGGTAAAGGTAGTCCTCCATTTTGCACCTAGTTTGGAGATGAAATTAGGTCATGCCAGACTTGGGCATTAATTAACAAGATTCCACAGAAGGAGGGATTAAGTGTAGGGAGGACTGAGGGAGAGAAACTGGAAGATAGCAGTAAGATTGGTTGAGGGGTCATCTCTGGGCTGAATTAGAAACCCAGGACAAGGGAAACTCCATTTAACCCTAGCTAAGACTTCTAGTAATAGGTAATATGAAACCTGACATGGCCACCTCCTATAACCAGGCAAAACTTCAAATGACGGGATGGAGACACCAACCCACACAAAAAAAAACTTGAACCCACATTTTGTCCTGCCTACAAGATGTGCAGATATAAAGATGGAGTAGCAATTGAGGGAATGGCCAACCAATGACTGGCCCAACTTGTGACCCATGCTTTGACAGAGAGCCCACGCTTGACATTTTTTTCCCTTTTTTAAATTGAATATCATCTTCATTTACATTGCCATGGTAAAACCTTTTCCAATTTCCCCCTCCCACAAGTCCCCCAACACCCCCTCCCTCCCCCTGCCTCCACATATATGCCCCTCCACCTGGCACACTCCCACCTCCCCCCATTAACCTCGGTTAATGATATTCTCCTATACTTATAAAGAAGAACAAAGCATACCAATCCTCTGAAAATTTTCACTCAGAAGCTGATGGAAACAGATGCAGAGACCCACAGCTGAACATTAGGTGGAGCTTGGGGAATCATATAAAAGAGAGGGAGGAAGGATTGAAGGAAGTAGAGAGGTCAAGGATACTACAAAAACAAACAAACAAGCAAATAAACAACTTACAGAATCAACTAGCCTGGGCCCACAGGGACTCAGAGAAACTGACCCCCCAACCAAAGAGCTTGCATGGAGTGGATCCAGGCCCCCTACACATATGTAACAAATATGTAGCTTGGTCTTTATTTGAAAACCCTAGCAACAGGAGCAGGGGCTGTTTCTGACTCTGTTCGTCTGCCTTTGAACCCCATTCCATCAACTGGTCTCCTTTGTCTATGCTCATTAAAAGAAGACACAGTGCACCTAGTCCCTATTACACCGTGACATGCCAAGATATGTTATCTATGTGAACTTCTCCTTCTCTGAATAAAAGGGAGGACGGATAGAAGAGAGTAGGGAGAGCCATGGACTGAGAGGAGAGGTGGGAGGGGAAACTTCTATCTAGATCTAAAGTAAATTAAATAGTTAATTTAAAAAATGATAATAGCTGTTCCTGGTGTATGATTGTGCTTTGTTGTAATTTCAAAATTAGCTTTGATAATAATTACTGATACTCAGTGTGTTATCTTTTTCAAAAGTTGTGAGTTTAGGGTTGGAGAGGAGGCTCAGAAGTTAAGAGCACACTTTCAATATAAGGACTATAGCTTGGTTTCCAGCATTCATGTCACATAGCTCATGACTGCTTATACCAGCTCCCATGGATCCAATGCCCTCTTCTGGCCTCTGCTGGCATTTTCATGGATACACTCATACATATAAATGAAAAAAAAAACAAAGAATTTAAGATTATTTATGTAATGTTACCACCTGTTAGGTTGCCTATTTGTACTACTGAGTTGGAGAAGTGTTCCTACCAATTTTCATTGAACAAACAAGTCATTCAACATTTTTCAAAGTTCTAACATTTTTGAGAATTCATGTAAAGTCTTAGGATTCTTAAGGCTTCAAATGATGTACAACATTTAATGTGCTATCATTGACTATTCTTTTTGGTGGAAAGAAAACTTTGTGTTCTAAAGTTTTAAAGACTTTTCTTTTAAATTTCATTACATCTTTTATGTATGTATTTAGCAGTGAAACCTCACCACAATTCAAGGAAATTCTTGTATAGTTTTAGGTTGCTAAGACTTTTTCTCATTAAAGAAAATTGACTT
Organism: Apodemus speciosus; assembly: GCA_002335545.1. Taxonomy (NCBI): domain Eukaryota; kingdom Metazoa; phylum Chordata; class Mammalia; order Rodentia; family Muridae; genus Apodemus; species Apodemus speciosus. Next base: position 45,024 of record BDUI01005524.1, read on the forward strand.
TTATCAAACCATTTTTTTGCATCTGTTAGGAAGTTTCTGTTAATTTTCTCTGCTTTATTAATATGGTAATTGTGTTGATTCCTTTACAAATGTCAAAGAAATCTCAAATTCCTCAGTGAACCTTGTTTTATAATATTGTCCCATCTTCCTTGTGAATTGCTAAGATTAAATTACCAGAGATCAAATGCTTTTGTCTCTCTATTTTGGAGTAGATATTTAGTTTACATTTTTTCAGTGTGTGTGTGTGTGTGTGTGTGTGTGTGTGTGTGTGTGTGTGTGTGTGTGTGTTTTCCAGTTATTATGTTTTTCAAAAACAGGATTTCATGTAGCCAGTGATGTGCTTTTCATATATAGGAGAATGAGCTTGAGCCTCTCATGTTCCTGAATTATGCTGGTATTAGAGTAGCACCACCAGAGCCAGCATTAGGAGGAGACAGATGCAACCCAAGGTTTCCTTTCTGTTTAAGAAAAAGCACTCTACCACCTAAACTGCATATCCAGCTGGTCTGTAATTATCCTGAAGAAATCTTCAGAGGTGGGAATGGTTCTTTCATGTTTACTTAGGTAATTTTCTTAACAACAGCATTATCAGCATTAAATTTTTGAGAATGTTCATACATGTATTAATATTAGAAAAGCCTTGACATTCGCGTTTTCTTTCTGAGAAATATTTGGGTCAAGAATTAATATCATTTTATATTTTGTATTCATATTTTTGTTTTTTTATGGTCAAATTCATCATTTTGTGCCTATAAATCATTTATCCATTTCATGTAAGTTGACACGCTTTTTGCTGAAAATTTCTTATAATATCTTCTTATTTTATATTTAAGATATGTGGGATCTATGCTGAAATTTTTCTTATCTTTTCTCTTTTAATTCTTATTTTTTCCTTTTTTAAAAAAATTACTTATATGAGTACACTGTAGCTGTTTTCAGACACACCAGAATAGGGCATCAGATCTCATTACAGATGGTTCTGAGCTACCATGTGATAGCTAGGAATTGAACTTAGGCCTTCTGGAAGAACAGTCAGAGCTCTTGAAGAACAAGCCATCACTTCTGCGCTCCTTGTGCTCAGTTCTTGAGAAGGCATCCCAGGAATGAGTCAGATTGAATTAGAGATCATGAGACTCCGAATTGGCCCTACCAAATTGCAACATCTATGTCAAAGGCATCATTGAGGGACAGCATACCTCCCCTGTCGTCTCACTACAAACTTGTTTGTGAAATGATATGAGCTGGGGTGTTCTGGAAAATGGATGACATTTTCATTTGTGGAGATGAAGCTGGTTCACTCCAAAGCCAAACCACTTAGATTGGTCATGCTGACTTAACTCCAGAGAACCATTTACAAAGGGAAATGGGTCTTGAGCTGGCCTGAAGGAGGGTTAGGATAGACATCTTGTGAAAAGAATGAAGGCACTTTCTTTCCTTCCTCTTTTCTTTTCTTTTTTCTTTCCTTTCCTTTCCTTCCCTTTCCTTTCCTTTCCTTTCCTTTCCTTTCCTTTCCTTTCCTTTCCTTTTCTTTTCTTTTCTTTGCTTTGCTTTATTTACATGTCAAATGTTATCTCCTTTCCTGGTTTCTGCTCTGCATACCCCCTATCCCATCCCCCCATCCCTGATTTTATGAGGGTGCTCAGCCACAAACCCAACCACTTCCTCCTTACCACTCTAGCATTCCTCTATACTAGGGCATCAAGCTAACACAGGACTAAGGGCCTTCCCTCCCATTGATGCCAGATAAGACCCCTTCAGTTCCTTCAGTCCTTCCCCTAACTCCTCCACTGGGGTCTCTGTGACCAGTCTGATGGTTGGCTGAGAGCCTTCACATCTGTATTGGTCAGGATCTGGCCGAGCCTCTCAGGAGACAACTGTACAAAGCTCCTGTCAGCAAGTACTCCTTGGCATCCAAAATAGTGTCTGGGTTTGGTGTCTACATGTGGGATGGATTCCCAGGTAGGGCAATCTCAAGATGGCCTTTCCTTCAGTCTCTGCTCTACTCTTTGTCCCTGAACTTCCTGTAGACAGGAACAATTCTGGGTTAAAATTTTGGAGATGTGTAGGTGGCCCATCCCTCAACTGGGGCCATGTCTAATCTTGTTATGATCTGGACAGGCTCTCCTTCCCCTTTGTGGGATAATTATTTCAGTTAATATTGGGGTTCTGGGAGGCTCTTGCTTTCTTGGCCTCTGGGACTTTCTGGTTGCTACCCCGAGTTCCCTATCCCCTATTGCTGCATAGCTCTGTTCAATTTCTTGACACTCTGTACATCTGTTCCATCTCCTCCCATATGTACATCACTAAGCAAAGAGTACACATGGAGTGACTCATGGCTCCAGCCCCATATGTAGCAGAGGATGGCTTTGTTGGGTATCCATGGGGGGAGAGGCCCTTTGTCCTCTGAAGGCTTGATGCCCCACTATAGGGAAATGCCATGGCAGGGAGGGAGGAGAAGGTGGGTGGGTGTGGTAGCACCCTCACAGAAGCAGGTTGAGGGGATATGGGACAGGGCATTTCTGGAGGGGAAACTGGGAAAAAGGATAACATTTGAAATGTAAGTAAAGAAAATATCCAATAAAAGAAAGGAAAGAGAAAAATATATACTTTGATGGGGCTGGAGAGTTGGCTAAGTAGTTGAGAGCACTCGCTGCTCTTCTAGAAGTCCTAAGTTCAGTTCCCAGCAACTGCGTGGTGACTCCCAACCATTTGTAATGGAATCTGGCACCCTCTTCTGATGTGTCTGAAGACAGTGACAGTGTACTTACATAAAAAGCAAATCATTAAAAAAAACTCAGTGTCCTCTGTTCTTCCTGAATAGCCTTGTCAGTCATTTGAACATAATAGTAACTGACAGACTGACTAATGAAGTTGCCTAACGGATTGATTTTAAATACTTCTTTAYTACCACACATATTTAAGAACATGATTCACATTCTAAGCATGCTATATCTGAATTCATAAAATTTTACTTTAATTTTTATACCCATTATGTTTTAAAGATGTTTAAAAACATCTTTTACTTGTATACTTTTAAAAGAACTTGTGTACTTTTAATATGCTACATAAAATTTTGTCTTCAATATCCATGTATTCATGGCATCTGAAGATGCCTTTTTTCTTGATTTCATATTAATTCCTATCACTATCAGAGCTTATACTGAAAACAAAAACTTAAAAATTTTTTTCATTTACATATTTTTCTAGACTGTGTAAAGAAATAAATGCGAATCCTGAAATTATCAAATAGTGGACATTATCAATTTGCTCTATGTTACATAGAATATTTATTGTTTATTTTAAATAATTAAGCTGCTATTATTTTTGCAAAAAATTGAAAATTTAATAGAGATATTTTATTTATTCTTTTAATTATTTCTGGATTTTATATTTATATATGATTTTTAGGCAAGTTGATAAGATTTTTTCACAGAAAAACCTACGGTAAATGTACTATATTCTGAAGGTTCTATTCTGATATTAGCCCACCTATACTGGCTTCTTTACATTCAGTGTTTGATTGAGATATTTTTCAACATAATATTTTTAAACCAACGGTAACTTATCTGATTAGTGTCTTGTCTTCTTGTATAATGCATTTAGACCAGTCTTTTGCCTGTTAGCAACTGATTTTTAAATTGCTGTTTAGTATGTTCATTAATGTGCTTCTGTTGATTTTGAACACAGGTCTCTAAACTTGTTATGYTTTTAAAGACTTAGCCAACTTCTCATCCCTGTTTAATATTTTTAAGTCATTGATTAGCTAATCATATTTTAAAGTTCTTTTTTCAACTAGAATTCTGTTATAGATTTATGTTTCTAATTGTATAATCTGTCATTACTCTTAGAAACAGTTACAAAAAACAAACTATATTTTGAAAGAATTCATTGTCATTTTGATATTCATGTAAGCAATTGATTTCTAGCTTCTATGTGGATGTTTTGTGTGTGTGCATATTTGAGTACATGTGTTATTATCCTGATTTAGATATATGTGATTTTTTTTTCTCCTAGGTATCTCAGCAAGCAGAAAATACTTAAGACTTTGCTTTAAAAAATGGTTTGTCAGGGCCTGACAAATACAGAGGCAGATGCTCACAGCCAACAATTGGACAGAGCACACAGTCCCCTATGGAGGAGTTAGAGAAAGGACTGATGGAGCTGAATGGGTTTGCAACCCCATATGGAAGAACTATATCAACCAGGCAGACCTCCCACCCCCACCCTGATCTCCCAGGGTCTAAACCACCAACCAAAGAGTAAGCATGGAGCAACCCTTGGCTCCAGCCACATATGTAGCAGAGGATGGCCTTGCTGGACCTCAATGGCAGGAGAGGTCCTTGGTCCTGTGAAGGCTTCCAGTGTAGGGAAATGCCAGGGCAGGGAGGTAGGAGTGGGAGAATGGGAGGGCAGCACCCTCATAGAAGCAGAGAGAGGGAGATAGTATAAAGAATTTCCAGAGGGGAAAGCAGGAAAGGACAATATTTGAAATGTAAATACATAAAATATCCAATATTAAATGGTTTGTGATACTCTCTTCTATAATTTTAACTGAAAATATTTGAAAATGATTGGAATTTTTCCATTAATATCTAGCATACCAATTGAGAGTATAGTAAGTAGTTGTTTTGCCACCTATGTATTAAATTGTTTTTAGAGCATCATTCTCATATTTTGGGACATTCTCCCCTCTGGACTTATATTTGGATTTTTTCAATGTACATTAAATTACCCTGATCTCAATTTTTATTTGGTTTATCATATTCTAAGAAAAAAATCCCATAAGCATTCTTATTTCATAGTCTTCCTCCCCCCCTTTAAAAAAAAAAAANCTTTCCATTTTGTCTTCCATGATGTGCCTTCAACCTTCCAAGGTTGACATGGGTGTCCTATATAAGGGTGTGAATGCTAAACAGGCCCATGTTCTCTACATCTTTACTATCTGTGAATTAACTGTTCTTCCATGCAAGGAGAGGCTTCTTTGATCAAAGCTAGAGATAGTATTTGTTCATGAATAAATATAATGRTTTTAGAGACAGTTTGATAACATGTCCATTAGCAAGACAAAAGTAGTAGRTCAACAACCCTTATTGCCTACAACCTCCATAGTCATGGTCTATGACACAGTACTGAACAGGAATTCCCTCCTATAGAGCATGTCTCAGATATAATCAGGATCAATTTGTTACCTTCCAAACAGTTGTGCCACTATTGCCCCAGTAATCACTTCTRGCTTAGTGTGGCAGTTTAGTGTGGCATACGAGGTCCAAAGCTGAGCGAGATAATGATATAATATGACTATAATTATTTTTAGTTAATTTCTTTGGGTGATAAATTTATTTCATTTGCTTTATTCTTCATTATTTTATATCCACATTTGGAGGATTTTTATTTGTTGTGAATTTATAAGTTGAAACTAWTTTTCAACCATTTAATGCCATTTCCTGTCATCTAGTTTCATCACAGCCATCAGCAATACCAGCTGTCCATTTTGTTCTTGCCTCTTTACRTGCATTTTTATTTTTGGCTACTTTTTGAGTTGKCTTTTACCTGCCATTTATAGTATATTGATTGAGATTTGTCCTGGTCACTTTGTATGTATGCTTCTCATGTATGGTAAGTGTCTTGAATCTGTGAGTAGATTCGCTTATTGGTCTTTGGAAACTGTGAGATTTCTTTCTCAGTTTGTTTCCTTATAAATTTCTAGTATCTGCAAGTCAGACCTTTGGCAATGCCATTATCTTGAAGTTCTTGATATTGCCTCGTTTCAGGGCAAGCTCACCATGTCATGTGCAGACATCTGTAGGAGTGTACTTCAGTGCTTTCTGGATTTGGTTTGAAATGATCTAATTTGAGTTGAGACTTTGAAACCTCTCTGAACTCCTCTATCCCTTTTGCCTCTGCCTAGCTCTCTAAATGCTGCATAGAGCTAATGGTCTCATCAGACTGTGAAGCCATTCAGGCTCTAGGCTCTTATTCCTGTACCTCCACAGGGGAAGGCTACCAGAATCACGCCTTGATAATCAGCTTCTGTCAAAGACTTATGAGTGTAACCTGTGCAGTTTAAAAAGCACCAGATTCCTAGAGGAGACATGCAGTCAAGCAGCCACTTACCTCTCATAACTTCTTTTTGCTCAATAGGAAGAATTTATCATTTTTGTTCTAATTATACCTTTCACACACACACACACACAAAAATCCTGCAAGAGTAATCTTTGGGTTTTAACATTAATAAATCTTTTGATGAATACTCTTACATTATCCATTAAAAAGATTTAATAAATGTACTTTCTTACCAAACTGCATAGAGTAATAAATGTATACTACTGAAGGGATTGTCTGTTGTGTCAGCATGAACAACAAATGAAGATGAACAAAATTGCAGGAGTGGTTGTATTTACAATAAAAWTTTTCCTGTAAATAATGGGGAAAATGTACTGTCAGAGAATTCCTTTTAACTTAATAAAACAAGATGAACTAATGGCTTCTCCTTGATGAGTTCTGACCATTGCATTGAGATCACTATAAATTCACCATTTTAGAGTCTCTCAGAGAATAATGCTGCAGAGAGCTCGCAGCTTCACTCAGATTGTTTGACTGTGAGAAAAGATAAGCCTATGCTCTGGGTCTCTCACYATCTTTCCAGAAGCCATAAATAGTATTTTATGAGCTTTAAAATACCCTCTACTTTCCAGTTTCCCAGAAACTGGAAGYAACTCAGATTTCCCTCAACTGAAGAATGGATACAGAAATTTGGTTCATTTACACAATGGAATACTATTYAGCTATTAAAAACAAGGACATCATGAATTTTGCAGGCAAATGGATGGAACTAGAAAAATATCATCCTGAGTGAGGTAGTCCAGAGCYAAAAGGACAGGTATGATATGGACTCACTAATAAGTGGATATTAGCCAAAAGTACAGAATACCCATGGYATACTCCACAGACCCTAAGTAGTTACACAATAAGGAAGGCCCTTGTGAGGATACTTAAATCCTGTTTAGAAGASGGAACAAGCATTTGTTGGCATCCACAATAGTGTCTGGGTTTGGTGACTGTATATGGGATTGCTGACAGGAGCCTGATAAAGCTGTCTCCTGAGAGGCTCTGCCAGTCCCTGACAAATATAGAGGTGGGGGCTCTYAGCCAAACATTGGACTGAGCACAAGGTCCCCAATGGAGGAGCTAGAGAAAGGACCCAAGGAGCTGAAAGATCTGGTAGCCCCTAGGAGGCTACATACAACAATATTCATACAACAATATGAACCAACTAGTACCCCCAGAGCTCCCAGGGACTAAATCACCAACAAAAGAGTACACATGGAGGGACCCATGGCTCCAGCTGCATATGTAGCAGAGGATGGCCCTTTTGGACATCAAAAGGAGGAGACGTCCTTGGTCCTGAGGAGACTTGATGCCCCAGTATGGGGGAATGCCAGGACAGGGAAGCAGGAGTGGAAGGGTTGGTGAGCAGGGGAAGAGGGGATGGGATATGGTGTTTTCAGAGGAGAAAC
>BDUI01005524.1:64969-76246 GCA_002335545.1 Apodemus speciosus
CAAGAAGGTCTTTTACTGTTGAGAATAGTTTTAGCTATCCTGGGTTTTTTATTATTCCGGATGAATTTGAGAATTATTTCTTCTAACTCTATGAAGTATTGTGTTGGAATTTTGATGGGGATTGCAATGAATCTGTAGATTGCTTTTGGCAAGATGGYCATTTTTACTAGATTAATCCTTCCAACCAAAGAGCATGGGAAATCTTTCCATCTTCTTGTTGTTACCAACAACTGTATAAATAGATTTAATAAAGCATACTATAGAAATGCAATCATTCTGGGTACTGGAAACCTGGTCATCTACCCAGGGCTAGGGATGTCATGAATCTTTTTTTCTATATTCTTTGTTTACATTCCAAGTGCTTTCCCCTTTCCCAGTTCCCCCCTCAACATATGTTCCATAAGTCCCCTTCCCTCTGCCCATTCCCCAATCACCCCTCTCCCATTTCTCTGTTCTGGTACTCCTCTACAATACTGGGTCAAGTCTTTTCAGGACCAAGGCCCTTTCCTCCATTCTTCTTGGAATTCATATGATTAGCTAATTATGTCTTGAGTATTCAGAGCTTCTGGGCTAATTAATATCCACTTATCAGTGATTGGATTTCATGTGTATTCTTTTGTGATTGGGATAGCTTACTTAGGATGATATTTCCAGTTCCAACCATAAAAGGGAATCTACTACCACGAGTTTACCAGGTTATCAGGGCTCCTAACTGTGTTATAAAACTTACTTTTATACCTGCAAATAACTGTTACACTCACCCCAAATCAAAAGAACATCTCATTCCAGAAAATGTAGACCATTATAGAAAAATCATAACATGCCACAGTGATGAGATCGATGAATTATGTGGAGACATGTACAGCCCAGTTCCTACACATTTGGCTCACGAAACATTACAGAAGAAAGGGCAGGAAGAGAAGATTGTCTTCTAGAAACAACAAGAAGGCTATACCTCATCAAAATGGCTACCTTAATAGGGCTTTAACAATGAAAATATCAATATATATGCTAACACAGAAGCAGGAAATCTCTTGGGGTTTGACTTATAGGAAAATAACAATAGGCAACTAGTGACATCAGGGAGAAGGAAAATGGGAAAATTAGCCTCCTTGAGGGATGAGTTTCAAATTAGTTCTCTAATACATAGAGGTCAGTCAGAAATGATACAAAGGCAAGATGCACCAGATGAACTTAGAGGTTGTATTTATATACTTATGCATACATATATGAAACAATAATAATCATAATGAGGGGATCAATTTGAGGAGTGAGTAAAACATGGGAGGGGTTGAAGGAGGGGGAAAAGGACTATAGGGAAGAAAGGGAAGACAGGAAGTAATCTAATTATATTTTATTACAAAATTTTAGTATAAAACTAATATATAAATGGATTTAATATTCAAAGCATGYAGGTGATATTAGCAGAAGTGCCCAACAGTTTGTATATGGAACCTGAAGAAACTATCTCCATTAGCTAGACAGGATCCCCTCAGTGGTGGGACAGGCTCACCAACCTACCTACAAAATTTTGACCCCAAATTGTTCCTGTCTAAAAGAAATSCAAGGAAAAAGATGGAGTAGAGACTGAAGGATTTGCTGAGCAATGACTGGCCCATTTTGAAACTTAAGGCCCTAATTCCTCACACTGTTAATGATGCTATGCTGTGCTTGCAAACAGAGGCCTAGCATAGCAGCTCTCTGAAAATCTCTACCCAGCAGCTTACTGAGAAAGATGCGGATGCTCACAGACAAATTTGGACAGGGGTCAGGGGTCCCTGTGGAAGAATGAGGGGAAGGATTGAAGCCATCAAGGAGATGGCAACCCTATACAAGGACCAGCATTGTCAACTCACCTAGTCCCCTGGGAGCTCCCAGAGGCTGAATCACCAAACAAAGAGCATATGTGGGCTGTTTTGAGGCCCCAGACATATATACAGCAGAGAGGTGACCTTATCTAATCTCAGAGAGAGAGAGAGAGCATGTACCTAATCCTGTAGAGAATTGATGCACCAGGATGGGGGAATACCAGGGCCAGGGGAGTGCTGCCATTTCTAGGGACAGGGTGAAGGGGAAGGGGAAGTTGAAGGGGAAGGGGAAGGACCTCTGTGAGGAGGTACAGGAAGGGAGACAAAATTTGAGATGTAAAGAAATATACAATTTGTAAAAGATTCAAAGCAAAAATATGAAAGCAATACCCACAAAACAAAACAAACAAAAACAAACAAGCAAACCTACCTGAAAGCTGAAAAAGATAAAAAGATGATTTAGCTTGTAAGGTATTTACAGTATAAGCATGAGGATCTGAACCCTTCCAAAAATGCCAAGTGTGGTGGTGCATATCTGTAATCTCAACATTGGGTAGGCAGAAACAGAGGGATTGCTGGACTTGCTCTGTAGTTGGTCTAATTAATTGGCAGATTTCTAGTCAAGAAGAGATTCTGTCTCCAATCAGAAGGTGGAATAAAATTATGGAAGTTTTCTTCAAGGATATTCTCTARTTGAACAAACATATGAACATGAATGTGGATACATGTGTCTCTCTCTCAAACAAACTGGCCAGTCAATGGGAAATAGGGATACTCTTGGTTGGACTCCTCCATTCCCAGTGCTAAAATTAAAAGCATTGGCTGACATACTTGGCTTCTTTATTTTGGGACAAACTGAAGACTTTATGCAAAGCATATATATTTTATAGATAAAACCATCTTTTAGGGTTTGGAACCAAAATTCTTTTCAGTTTATTATGCTATCCTAAAGTTATTTAATATTTACACATTTTTCTTTGGTAACTATCTATTTAAGAAGCAATCAAATGGAAAAAAAGGATGTATTGGCAGTCAAAGTAAAATAAATCATGTCTTTCACCCTAAGTGGACAATGAAGGAAGATTTTCACTGTACATATCTATCTAATCTAATGGCTGCTCAAAATACCACCCCTGGTGATTGTGTCTGAGAGCAAAATACTGAACCATTTAAATCTTTTATGAATTTTCAAATATATAAACACAAATGCTAATGCCTTTTGGCTAAATAAATGGAAAACTTGGTTATAAAGTGAAATGTTAACAGAAATGTTTTCCTCTAGTATTCTGAATCTAATAACAGCAAATAGCCTGTTTGTCATTAGAAAAACACTCATAAATTTTGCTTTCTTAGCCGGTTTTCTGAAATACAAGTGAATGCTGCTGAACTTTACTAGGTTCTTGACCACAACAGAATACAACAAAGAAAAGGCATCCAGTCCCTGTCCTACCGTATAAAACCTACAGTAGTTCAAAGGCAGCAAACACATACCCTATAAGAATGATGCTTCTTTTTTTATATACTCTTTTTTTTAATTGGATATTTTCTTTATGTACATTTCAAATATACAAACCTTTCCTGGTTTCCCCTCCAAAAATCCCCTATCCCATCCCCCCTCTCCCCAGAATGATATTTCTTTTATGTTTGTTTTACTTTTGTGTTGCATATTTCTTTACTTACAATTCAAATGTTATCCCCTTTCTAGATCCCCCCAAATGCCTAGAATGCTAGGCAAATCACTTTCATCTCCCCTCCTATGCTTCTATGAGGGTGTTCCCACACCCACTCTAGCCTCCATGCCCTTGAATTCTCCTACACTGGGTGATATTATTGTTCTTCCTATGGGTTGCAAAACCCTTCAGCTCCTTCAGTCCCTTCTCTAACTCCTCCATTGATGTTTATAACTGGGACAGAAGAAATGTTACGAGGTTGATCTTCTCTTTCTAAAATAGTTAGATAATGGTGCTTGAAATAATTTTCTGACATTACAAAAGGGAGACCCACTTTTGTTCCACAGTTGCAAAATAAGACAACAAAACCTTTCAGAGTCAACAGAAACACAGTGAGAAACATTGAAATGATAGACTTAAATGTTATGGCCCTTTAATATAGTTCAAACTCAAACCCTCAATTTTATTTTTGTTGCTAGTTCACAACTGGAATTTTGCAACTGTTAACAATGATAATATAAATATCTGTGTCTTCTGACAGTTTTAGACAACCTCTGTAAAAGGTCATTGTACCCCAAAGGGTTACGTCCCCACAGGTTGAGAACCACTGCCACATGTAAACACATATCTGGATTATGGTATCTTTTCCTACACATCATCTGAAGGTAATTTTATACAATATATTAAATAATCTTGTGCATGAAGCAGTCTCATTGTTTACCTATTTCATGTCTTCAGTTTTCAGTACATACATTTCAGTATTGAATATATATACTTAACTGACCCTTTCTTCAAAGACTTAAAGAAAAATATTAGGAAAGGATGAGTAAAATGATATTAGTATAAATGTTTCCAGACATATTTCAGGTAAAAATAACACTAACCAAGAGAAAGAATACGCTGAGATTTATATTGCATATTTGTAAATTTGTAGCCAAAAATATATTTTCTAATCAATTTTACCCCATTAACTCTCTGAAAAACTGCAGCTTCTTATCAAAGCAAAAGCAAAAATAAAAATAACAAATAAAAACAAAACCAAAAGCAACTGAAGACTACTTTGAAATACTAGTGATTTGCCTAGCATTCCAGACAAACAGAATGGAGTTCATTCTACTCCTCTTAGTTGAACAAAATTGGGTCTAAAGAGTTTATAAAAACAAACTCCTGTATATCTGTAATTCACACCCTCATCTAACAAGTAATCAAATCAGAGGAGCCAGTCTAAATTTGATCCTGGCTGTGAGATATAGTGGAGAACAAACTACTAGATGGATAATTATGAAATCTTCAGAAATATTCTTCAGAGACAAGGGAATAAAATTGTTAAAGATGAGATTATATCGTGTTGGACATAACTGTGTTGGATTGTAATGCCAGATTTTGGGAAGCTGAAGTAAAATATTATATATTTGATTTCAGACTTGGCTTTGTAGTGACACTATCTAAAGCCAACAAGGTGGAGTAACTTTTGCAAGCTCTTCCAAAAGCCAAGAAATTATAGAGAAATGGTTCTTATCATACAAATCTGACACTGTCTGAATGTGTTTTAATCTTGATTACTGATTATATTCTCTTTTCAATATTGTTTCAGAAAGAGGAATATTCCATCTCAAGGTTATGAAATAAAACAAAGACTGAGGAATATAATCAGCCTCTCCATGATGAATGAGTATATTCTAAATGACATGCCTACCCTCTTCTTTGCTAGACCATTCACACAAAATATACTTCAAAATATCTTCTACCAAGAATATCCTTCCAGGAGAGGAAAGTCTTCCTTGACACTGAAGCAGAAATTCTTCTCCTGGGGGAAACATTACAACTTTCCTGATGATTTTGCAGGGGGACTTGGTCACTACAGTTCCATGGTCTGCTTAGCTGTACATCACTCTTAACTTCTATTTAAATTCTTCTTTCATGCCAGAATTTCTAATGATGGACTTGAACTTGCTGAAGTCGCTGGATTTCTTTACCCATCCATTCCACCACCACCACCAACCCCCTTTTTTTGTTTCTTACTTTTCAGTTGTTTTATTTTTAAATATCATTATCAAGAACAACCAATGAAATAAAAATGCAAAGAAAGATATAACAAAGCATAAAGACTATTTGGGGCCAGATATGAAATTAATGTAACAAATACTTTTAATACTATAAAGAAACTATAATTTTTGTATCAGTAGGTGCACATCACTTTTAAAGAAATTAAAAGGAAATAATAGATATTATGCAATTCAAAGGGACAAGCCAAAATTAATGGMATTATTTCTTTGGCATATGGGGTACATCCTAAAAAATATTTATTAAGTGTTGAAGTAAATGAACGGCTTTAGATAAAAGTGGAAAATTATTTTTTTTAAAAATTAAGCCCGAGAAAGTTATAGAAGATTAAAAAAGGATCTAATGTTTACCTAGCTAGATTCTCACAATGGATAATGATAAGCAGAAATACCCTATGAAAAAGTCACCTGTCTTAGAGAAATACCAGTATACAGACAGGGTCTAGTAGTCTCAAAATGCCCAAATTGTGCAAATATGCAACACATAGCTTTGAATCAAGTCAAACCCAAAATAAACCCAAAAGTTGAAATAAAATTAAAAAGTTGAAGGTTCAGTAATTTGCTCAACAAGTATAGACTTCCCACAAAACCTTAGAGTTCCATACCCAGGAAATGAAGGGTAGAAAAAGTAACGCAACTCCAACAAGTTTTCTATGACTGTAAAATATTTTCTGTGATAAGGCATGCCCCTCTTAATAMATAAACACATTTAAAAACAATGAAAATATTAATGAAAAGTACATAAACCAAAAATTAAAACTAAAGAAAACCCTGGGCACTCTCAAGAAGTAAAAAAATAAAGGGGGCAGTGGGGTTGTTATGTTATTCAAAAGGGACACAGATAAGTTTTATGAAAAATGGCATAGAAGTTGAAGTCTGAGAACATTAAAATGATAACATTTCAGGGAACAAAAGAAACTGGTCCAAAATTTCCACCTGTGGCCCTTGCAAAGGGAATGTCAAAGAAGTAAACTTCCACTCAAACAAAACTAACTTGGCAGACAACAGATAATCAAGTAACGAGATCTTGTTGAACTTGGCCTCAAGGGCAATGATGCTGTATAGGAACTCAGTTTTCCAAAGAGAATTGAGAGGGCACATTGGGGACCACCTGTCATGCCAGATGCTATTAATACAGGGCGTTTCAGAATAGACTCTTCAGCACAACTGAATTACATCGAAGGGAGAGAGAGAAAGAGAGAGCCAAGACTAATGGAAACAGTACAAAACAGGGGGAGATCTTTTATAAATCAACGAAAGAAAAATGACTATCCAGGGCAATGCTTATAACATTTTTAATAAAGTTTTAAAATTTAATATATATGATAATGTTTCTAAGCGTCAGGGTGGGTCATCAATGTATGCTGTTTCAAGACCATTTCTTCTGAAGTAATTCAATATTAACACTAAAGATACCAGGATAGCTTAAAATGCATATTGCTATCCCAAGAACAGCTGCAGAACAATAATGTGAAGCAGTATAAGAAGTAAAATATTAAAAATTCTATTTTCAATAGCATTAAATGCCTACAATTAGCCAGAGATGAGTGTAATTATCAATTCCATTTACATTGAATTTTTAAATACAATGCTGAGAGAAATAAAGTGATACCTAAATAAATGGAGGGATATAAAATGTGCACTACATGAAACACTTCTTTATTTAAATATAGTCATTACGTCTTCAATTATATATGATTTAAAGCAGTTTAATCTTAATTCTGGCAGAATTATGTATAAAAAAACTCAATGTAAACAAAAATTTTAGGGCTCACAGGCTTACATGTAAAAATCTAAAACACTCTAGTAACTCCCTTAAATATAAAACACACTAAAAATTGATTGTGATTCTCTCTCTCTCTCTCTCTCTCTCTCTCTCTCTCTCTCTCTCTCTGTGTGTGTGTGTGTGTGTGTGTGTGTGTGTGTGTGTGTATCAGTGGATTTATGTACCTAGCAACCTGTAAATATCAACCAAATGTTATTCCACTAAGCTCTGTTTCCAGCACACTATTTCTAGTATTTGATTTCAGAGGGCTAAAAAACCTTCTATGTTTGACATTTCTTGTTTGTTATAGTTGCCCAATCAAGACTCTATATTTTGGGGTTCTGTAGCAGAAGACCTTGTGGTAAGAAACAAGAGACTTCAATGCAGTATTCTGTAAGGGATTGTGATCTGTAATGATATCCTTGGTTAAATCTAGGAGTGAATTCTCCCTCCTTTGATACTGGATGCTGCCAGATCCTTGAATAGGGTCTATCTTGACAACAGTTGACCTGAAACATTTAAGGAATTCTGGCACTATTAAAATTTATGGTAAATATGTAAAATGATAAAATATATTTTAGTAAATGTTAACTGTTTTATATTCATTTTTTCTATGTGTTAAGTTTCAGTGTAGTCCACAAAAAATGAAAAATATGCAGTGGGAATAAACAATTTCCGACAGGACCTATAACATACAAGTCATACACTAAAGTAAAATTATAGACATCAACAACTCAACATAAGGAAAATGAATAGAGAAATCTCCAAAGTGTGGATGCTTCAATCCTACTTAGATAAGAGAAGAAAATAATCACAGGAGGTAGAGGGAGGGAGGAAYTTGGAGGGAGAGAGGAGGGGTAGGAAGAAAAGAGGAGGCAGTATCAGGTATGGGAAGGGACAGCAGAGAAGTACAGAGTCTGGAAATTGAATATAAATATGTAGCACTTGGGGATGAGGGTAGCCACTAGAAAGTCCCAGACTCCAGAGAAGGGAGARGCTCCCAGGACCCCAACGGATAACTTTAGCTGAAATATCCAATAAAAGGGAGATGGAGCCTATAGAGACTACCCCCAGTAGATAGCCATGTGTGGCCACTAGTTGAGGGATAGGGCCACTCACCCATCTCAAAATTTTTAACCCAGAATGTTTCTGTCTAAATGAAAGTCAGGGAGAAAAATAATGGAGCAGAGACTGAAGGACAGACCATCCAGAGACTGTCCCATCTAGGGATCCATCCCATCTGCAGACACCAAGCCCAGACACTATTGCTAATGCCAAGAATTGCTTGCTGACAGGAGCATGGTATGGCTGTTCCCTGAGAAGTACTGCCAGCACCTGATTAATACAGATGCAGATGYTCATAATCAACCATCAGAATGAACCTGGTACCCAATTAAAGTGCTAGGGGAAGGACTGAATGAGCCAAAGAGTATTGCAAACTGTACTGGTTGGTTTTGTGTGTCAACATAGCACAGACTGGAGTTATTACAGAGAAAGGAGATTCAGTTAGAAAAGTGCTTCCATGTGATCCAACTGTAAGGCATTTTCTCATTAGTTATCAAGAGGGGAGGGCCCCTTGTGGGTGATGCAATCCCTGGGCTGGTAGTCATAGGTTCTATAAGAGAGCAGACTGAGCATGCCAGGGGAAGCTAGCCAGTAAGAAACACTCCTCCATGGCCACTTCATCAGGTCCTGCTTCCTGACCTGCATGAGTTCCAGTCCTGACTTCTTTTACTGATAAACAGTGGTGTAAGCTGAATAAACCCTTTCCTCCTCAACTTGCTTCTTGGTCATGATGTTTATGTAGGAATAGAAACCATAATATAAATTAGTAGCAGCATAGTGGGGTATTCCTGTGACAACCTGACCAAATTTTTGGGAGGAGTGTGGACAGATTTTGGAAATGTGAGCTTGAAGAGCCATTGGTTGTTAAGAGCTCTGTGGAATGTTCTGYAGGAGCTTGGAAGATAATGTTGAGGGCAGTCCAGAAGATGGAGGCCTGGCTTGTGAAATTACAGAGGGAATATTAAAAACTTTTATCAGGGCCATGTTGTTTTGATTGCACAGAATCTGTGGTTTTGGTTACCTGAGGATGAAGAATCACCTGTCATTAACAAGGTACCAGAACCACTAAAGCAAACCTTTGTGTTACTGGGACTATTGATGCTGGTTAGCTGGAGCTAAGAAATTAGTGGTGATTTAGAGACCAGCATCACTGAGGTGAAATTTTCTTTGAAGTGTTTTCTGAGAGCACAGAGGCTTTGTTAAGGAGATAGCTAAGGCTATACCTTGTGCTGTGACTGGACTTGGATATGTGTAAGACTCACCCAGGTGGTACTGGTTTTGAAGGCATAAAGGGGCCATGAAGAGCAGCTTGGCACTGTGAGAGGCCTCAGAAGGCCATTGGTGAAGGTGCAGTCTCAGTTGCAGTTGATGGGCCAAGACTGAAGGGGTCATTCAAAGGAGTTGAGGCTTGGCATCATGAAGAGAAACTATGAGAGGCTATTGGTGAAGCCTAGTTTTAGCAGAAAAAAAAACAGTGTTTTGGAGATGCCAGTACCATGAGATGACCACCAAAAATGGCAGCAGAAGTGGAGTACAGGCAGCTTGAGCCTAGAAGACAAGGTGTGTGCTACAAAGGGCAGAGCTGGAGAAGTGACACAAGCCCTTGGAGGAGCCCAGAAGATCCTGAGTTGGATCCCATACATTGTACAGTGTTGGAGTTTGATTCTTGCTTTTAATTGTGACTGTGCCCTGGTATTTTTCCCTCTTGAAAGAAGTAATTATTTGAGTGGAATGCACAGTTAAGAGACTTTAAATTTTTAAAAGACTTTGAATTTTAAAAGATATTGGACATTTTAAAGGGATTGAACTTTTAATATGTAACAACTGTGGGGCTTTCAAAGTTATTTAGGTAGTGGAATAAGAAAGTAAGGGTTGAGGCAGTGATAGGTTTGTGTGTCAAGTTGACAAGGGGGCAATTGTACTGACTGGTTTTCTGTGTCACCTTGACACAGGCTGGAGTTATCACAGAGAAAGGAGCTTCAGTTGGGGGAAGTGCCTTCATGAGATCCAGCTGTGGGGCATTTTCTCATTTAGAGATCAAGGGGGMGGGCACCTTGTGGGTRGTGCCATCCATGAGCTGATAATCTTGGGTTCAGTAAGAGAGCAGGTTGAACAAGCCAGTCAGAAATATCCCTCCATCCACTTCATAAGCATCTGCTTCCTGACCTGCTTGAGTTCCAATCCTGACTTCCTTTAGTGACGAACAGCAATGTGGAAAAGTAAACTGAATAAACTCTTTTCTCCCCAACTTGTTTCTTGGTCATGATGTTTGTGCAGAAATAGAAACCCTGACTAAGACACAAACCCCACAGGAAGAAAAATAATATCAACTAACAGGATCACACACAGCTCGCAGAAACTATCCCACCATCCAAAGAGTATATATGGAGGGGCCCATGGCTCCAACTGCATATGTAGCAGTGGATGGCATTATCTGGCATCAATGGAAAGAGAGGCCCTTCCTCCTGGAGGGGCTTGACCCCAGCATAGAAGGATGGTCAGGTGGGAGTGGGTGTGTGGGAGGAAGAGCACCCTCATAGACGTGAATAGTAGTGGGGATGGGATGGGTGTATTGTGGAGGTGAAACTGGGAAGAGGGATATCATTTGAAAAGTAAATGAATAAAATGATTAATTAAAAAAAACTGAAGTGTTCAAAATATTTCATACCTTTGAAACATATATTGAAAGTTTTTGATGGGATCAATATTAAATCTCTGCATATTAAAAAAAGACAAATCTCAGTTGAAAGGAGTTAAATATTGTGATATGTATTTCTATTTGTCTAGCATAATCAAAAATAAATTAAAAGGCAAAATGAAGTTTGAAGGTTATATGACAGTGGTAGAACTCTTGTTTGGCATGGCAAAGCTTTGATTTAAACTCTATGATCAGAAAGAGAAAAAAA
>BDUI01005524.1:80099-92760 GCA_002335545.1 Apodemus speciosus
CACACACACACACACACACACACACACATGCATACATATGAGACTAGTGTACTAATACTGCAGTACTGGTGGAGGGACTGCTGAAAGTTACTCTCATACCAGCTGAACAGGCTCGAAGACCTAGAGACTAGTCATGTTTTCTAAAAGAGAGATCAGCTGAGCTACATGGAAGAGGCTCGTATCAAATGAGCTCCATGCAAAAGTGAGCCTCCACCCTGTTGAAATGCCTGTAACATGTGCAGTGAGTTTCTAGGTTCTAGCTTTTGTGTTTTGTCACCCATGACAGGGGCAGGGGGTTTCCTGCTGATACCTTTGCTTTTGAGTCATTTCCACTTCTGTAAGTAATCCCAATAAAATTCTTTGTTCACCATGTTGGTCTTTGGTGGCACTCATAATTCCATTTGTCTGCCATTAGTTTCTGTCTGGGGTCAGTAGATGTTTGTTTACATCTTCCCATGTCACACTGCATGGTGATATTAGAGAGGTTATGCACTGTACCAGTAAAATCAAAATAAGCAAGCAAATATGCTCTAATTGCCTTGGTAGAACACTCAGAGATACTGATGAAAAGACCTATAGATTTTGAAACTTGGGATTTTATGTAGATCAGTTATTCTAACATTGGCTTCATTGAAAAGGCTAGATTTTTGGCAAAACCCTTCATAAGAAGAGAGTCAACGATCCACTTGGACTTGAGCTTAGAAGGAAATAAGAATGGATCAATTTGCATTCTTTTGCATGCTGACCTCCAGTTGAACCAGCACTASGTGTTGAAAAGGCTATCTTTTTTCCACTGGATGGTTGTAGGTCCTTTGTCAAAGATCAAGTGACCATAATTCTGTGGGTTCATTTCCAGGTCTTCAATTCTATTCCATTGATCTACTTGCCTGTCACTGTACCAATACCAATGCAGTTTTTAACACAATTGCTCTGTAGTACTACTTGAGGTCAGGGATACTGATTCACCCAGAAGTTCTATTACTGATGAGGATAGTTTTAGCTCTTCTGGGTTTTTTGGTATTCCAGATGAATTTGAGAATTACTCTTTCTAAGTTTATGAAGAATTGAGTTGGGGTTTTGATAGGGATTGCATTGCTTTTGGCAATATGGCCATTTTTACTATATTAATCCTGCCAATCCAAGAGCATGGAACTGAAACTAATAGAAATGAAACTGGGGAAGACTCTTGAGGACATGGGCACAGGGAAAATTTCCTCAACAGAACACCAATAGCTTATGCTCTAAGATCAAGAATTGACAAATGGGACCTCATGAATCTACAAAGTTTCTGTAAGGCAAAGGACATTGTCAAAAGGACAAAATGCCAACCATCAAATTAGGAAAAGATATTTACCAACCTCTGACAGAGGGCTTATATCCAAGATATACAAAGAACTCAACAAGTTAGACTCTAGAGAACCAAATACCCCCCTTAAAATGGGGTACAGAGTTAAACAAAGAATTTTCACCTTAGGAATATTGGATGGCTGAGAAGCATCTAAGGAAATGTTCAACATCCTTAGTCATCAGGGAAATGCAAATCAAAACAACCCTGAGATTTCACCTCACAACTGTCAGAATGCCTAAGATCAAAAACTCAGGAGAAAACAGGTGCTAGCGAGGATGTGGAGAAAGAGGAGCTCTCCTCTATTGCTGGTGGGGTTTCAAACTGGTACTACCAGTCTGGAAATCAGTCTGGTGGTTCCTCAGAAAACTGGGAATACTTTTGGAGGATCCAGCTATACCACTCCTGGGCATAAACCCAGAGGACTCCCCTGCATGTAATAAGGATACATGCTCCACTATGTTCATAGCACCCTATTTATAATAGCCAGAAGCTAGAAAGAACCCAGATGTCCCTCAACAGAGGAATGGATACAGAAAATGTGGTATATATACACAATGGAGAACTATTCAGCCATTAGAAACAATGAATTCATGAAATTCTTAGNTTCAGCCATTAGAAACAATGAATTCATGAAATTCTTAGAGAAATGGATGGAACTGGAGGAGAACCTCATCCTAAGTGAGGTAACCCAGTCTCAAAAGAACACTCATGGTATGCCCTCACTGATAAATGAACATTAGCCTAGAAGCTCAGAATACCCTAGACAAAATTCACATATCAAATGATGCATGAGAAGAAGGAAGGAGTGTCCCCTGGTCCTTGAAAGGCTCAGTGCAGCAGTGTAGGGGAATAACAGGACAAGGAAGTGAGAAGGGGTGGATTGGGGAACAGGGGGAGGGAAGAGGGCTTATGGGACTTATCAGGGATGGGAGCGATCCAGGAAAGGGAAAATCGCTTGAAATATGAATAAAGAGTATATCGAATAAAAAATTAAAAAAAAAAAAAAAGAAGAGAGTCAATGACATGAAGACTTTGGCAATGCGGTTTTCCTGGGTGCTGTAACAGACAAATTGCAGAATTTTAGTGGCTTCATAAACTATAAGTCTTTTAGTCTTACGTAGTAGTCTRATATAGTTATTTCTATATTAGTTTTTCTTCATGTGCTGATTTAAGTATTTGGCTCATTCTACTTTTGTGCCTCAGAATCTTCTAATACTTACTGGTGGGTAAGAAGAGCATCAATAAAGAAATGCCCAGTTGCTCCTTAAAATTCCTGGTGAAATTACAAATGTAATTTCTGCTCATATTTTATTAGCAATGACTCATCACTTAGATAACAAAGATACACTTTAAATGGCAAATTATAAGATTACTAGACAGCCACACATTGCACAAATTCCATGAAAGGAAAAGATGTCTTTCTACCTTTCTCTTTTTTATTCTCTTCTTTCTCCTCCTCATCTTTCTTTTCTCACTTATAACCACATCACCATCTTTGCTATAAGATCTTAGCTATATGTTCATTCTGTATGTGTTCCTTTGTGGTTAATATTACACTCAGACTTTTCTCAACATAACAACATATTTTTATGTATTCAAGAATCTATTAAAAAGAATATATTTTCCTGCTGATTCATAATTAATATTTGTCTGGTTAAGAGTATTCATTAGCTAAAGATCCATGAACATAAAATTTGAGCAAAAAACTTCTCCCTTTCATTACCTCTACACTTGAATGAGTATATATCATGGAGACATGAGTGCTCCAAAACTAGGTTAGTCATAGAAGTRGCCATAGCAATGATAAAATAACTGGGTACTGTGAAGACCTTTTGTCAGATGGAGAATATCTTACCTTGAGCCTGATTTGCCCTTCTGTCTTCAGTACATCTTATTCCAATTCTACCTCTTTGAGTCATTTGAACTTGGTTTTCCTAATGCATAAACTGAATTTTCAGAAGCAGTGAAATTTGTACAGACAGAACTTATTCACATCACAGTCATGTATTAAGGACGAGATAGGAAGTTTTGTAAGGATACAATCCCTAGAACTTGGCTGACTGCAAATCCATTTACTTAGAAGAAAGAAGAGGATCAGACTTTTCAGTTGAATTTCAAGAAATAAAGTACATACTCTGTAACTTAATAATTGGATATCTTAGTTTGGGTTTTTATAAAGGGAGACACTGAAGCTACAGGATGAATATAAGTAATTCATTTGGAAAGTAATTGTAAAAACAAATAAACTAATTTATGAGTTAGATGGGTAAGTGAAGATAATCCCTAGCCAGTGGGCACTGTACTCAATTACCAGCATGAGTAAAAGGATCTTAATCCAACTGCGGGATTATAGCACTGTGTTCAGGATGCCTATCTTAACTTTCTGGTCTATGTCAGGAACGTATGATGGGCAATGATGGGTGAGGTAGCAGAATTTCATTCTCAGACACCTCATTCTACCGTGTGCTTTGTGGTGCTCCTGTAATTAAAGCTCCTATATTAATAAATCCAAATGTAGATGGATAAAATTTGCACTGTCAGAGAACTATGAAGGTATCAATAATGTGTACTGTCTTGTATCACTTTAAGGAAGGACTCCATTTTGGGGTAGTTCAGTTTCCTCAGATGAATGACAGCTCTGGGAATACCATTCAACCTCTTAATAGACACTGATACATTAATGCTTACAATGTCTGCCAGTAATTTGTAGAAAATTGGAACTGCTTAATTGAAAGTATGAACGAGAAGAACTTTAAAGAGCCTACTGTACTTTTGGACAGTAGACCAAATATTATTGTCTAAATGAATTCCTAAAAGAAGGCCAATGCAGTCACACAAAGTCTCTTAGATAATTGACTTTGTTTTAAATCTATGCTTCAGCAGCCTCATGTAGCTCTTTTCACTTGAAGTATCATGTTCCCAAAGGGCAGAAGCACACCTAAGATAAGGACTTTTTCCAGAAGCATCTTATGGAGTAAGTTAATGTTTATAATCAACAATAATGATATTCCCCCAGGGAGTGGCATGGTGACTAGCAAGATTATGATTCTAGCAATAGCTATTTCCATTTCCAAGATAAATTGGACATTTCTGAAATCAACACATATCTTGCAAACATGATAACTTCTCCTAAGAGATTGTTTCTTAATTATTACTCACATTATATTAAGAAATTAAAACTGCATTTTAGTTCTTTAAAAGAAAGTTCAATTTTAGAAGAAAATAAGATATTGTAAGTATTTCTAATTAARAAATGTTTCTAGGTAAAGTATAATGGAAATCAATAGAACCCCCAAATAATATTGCCAGTAAATGTTCTTTGGAACATATGGTTATCATTAAAAAAATACTGAAGATGTATTGTATAGACTGCTGGATCTACATCTTCAGGAAAGGTAAACATTTGTAATTGTTTTAAATCCTCCTCCTTTTTTACCTCTAGTTGATGATGATCTTGCTTGTACTTCATAAGGAAAAGTATCTTTTTATAAAAATCAGTTTATCATATATACATTCTTCTTATTTGTTACTTGATAGGAAGTCCATGCTCAATGAAACCATCTGTATATACAGACTTCCTTGTCTTAGTAGGAGGTGAATTCAATTCTTTTCTTTTTTCTTTTTCTTTTATTGGTTAGAGCAAAATACACAGAACCATGTTAAATCTTGGGTCACAGTCTGTGTTGACTGTGAATATTTATAAAGTTAATTGAATAATCCAGAATGATACCATTGTTATTCTGTGTACTATTTCTAGCTTGAACAGTTACAGTTATGTCTATCTTTACTCTCTCTTCTTCACTTACAATACAAGGATGCTACATGTCTCTGGAAGAAATAGCACTACTGAGAAATATTTTTGATTTCTACATGACAGTCAGACAACACCAGGCATATGATGTATAGAATCTAGGAATGCTGCTGAATTTCAGAATGCCTAGACTAGTTTCCACAATAAAACAAAAAGGGCTTGAGTATCGGTTGCTGCCCAGTTGAGAATTTGTGTTGTGTGCGTTACTTTCAAATCAGTAGATGGAGTGAGYATTGGCAAGGCTAAGGATTTCCAATGACTCTAAAGTTCTTTTATGACAAAAGTTCATTTTCAACTTCCTTTACTTATCCAAAAGATCCTGAAAACTTTGTTGCTTCTATGACTCAGGCTACATCTTCTCTTTGTCATATAGGTATAGGGGCCATACCACTGGGTTTTGGACATTGCTCATTCTTTCAGGATCTTCAAACTGTTCTCTTTGTTGAGTCACACTTTTACCAGATACCCACAATGCCATCTTCCTCTGCTCCTAATGTCTTGCATCAAAGTCATCGTTTCACTTCACTATCACATTAACGCTGATCATAGCCCCCAACCCCCTGCATTAATGGTAGATTATTTGCATATATTAATTATTATGGACTTATGTGTGCCGCTGAAATTTACATTTCAACATTCTAACTCACAATTTCTCAGAATGTGACTTACTTAGAGATGGTGCATTTAWGCAAAGACATTCAAATGATGTAGGGGAGGCACAGTTACACCATGGACAGTATCATTATAAAGAGAACTCAGGGGCTGCAGAGGGAAGACACTAGAAGAAGGCACTGTTCATATGCCTGGGAGAAAGGCCCTAAGCAGGCCCTAACCATCACATAGCTGAATGCTGGGGTTACACACTCAGGTCCTCACGCTTCTTCAACAAACACTTTAGCCATTTAGCTATCTATCCACAACAAAAAAGAAAATTCTGAATGAAACCAAGAAGTTAGATAAAACAGAATCCAAAAGCAAAGGACATTATGAATTAGAAATAACAACTGGAATTCATTGTTGCCTGTATTGTCTCTTTGATGTCAGAGTCCCACACTGTAGAATTCTGAGAAGAATATTCTGTATGGTTATTGAAGCCATATAGACTGTGATCTTTTGTTACAAAAGTCCCGGATATTAGTGTAGTAACCATTTCTGTCTATTGTAAATCAGTTTAATCCTAAGGCACACATGATACTTAGGTGATACATTCTTAGATTTAATCATAATCTCCATTAAGGCAAGACATGTTTGTCTCTGGTGTTCTTTTCATTGTCTGGGAATTTGAGAATGAGTAAAGTGTGATGGAAGAAATTTAAATGACTTGTCTGAGGTTATTATTGTATAAAATGTGCAGTAGAAGCAGTAGGAACATTGTGTTCCACATAATCGGTCTTTCTGACTGTGTAGTTACCTTAGCACAAAGAATGGCAAGATGCTAGGGCCGTGTTCATGCAATGAATAATCTCAGATTCATAATCAAACTCCCTATTCCATATTTATATACATAAAAGCAATAAGGACTGATTGCTCAAATCTTCAACTGCTTGCAAAATATGTTTAAACTATTTGTGAATCATAAAATATAGATATCTATTTAGAAGACAATGCTGTTGAGTGACATATGACAAAATAAAACTCTGTGTGCATTCTGACACATGTTTATGTGTAGCAAATATGTNATTGGCAAGGCTAAGGATTTCCAATGACTCTAAAGTTCTTTTATGACAAAAGTTCATTTTCAACTTCCTTTACTTATCCAAAAGATCCTGAAAACTTTGTTGCTTCTATGACTCAGGCTACATCTTCTCTTTGTCATATAGGTATAGGGGCCATACCACTGGGTTTTGGACATTGCTCATTCTTTCAGGATCTTCAAACTGTTCTCTTTGTTGAGTCACACTTTTACCAGATACCCACAATGCCATCTTCCTCTGCTCCTAATGTCTTGCATCAAAGTCATCGTTTCACTTCACTATCACATTAACGCTGATCATAGCCCCCAACCCCCTGCATTAATGGTAGATTATTTGCATATATTAATTATTATGGACTTATGTGTGCCGCTGAAATTTACATTTCAACATTCTAACTCACAATTTCTCAGAATGTGACTTACTTAGAGATGGTGCATTTAWGCAAAGACATTCAAATGATGTAGGGGAGGCACAGTTACACCATGGACAGTATCATTATAAAGAGAACTCAGGGGCTGCAGAGGGAAGACACTAGAAGAAGGCACTGTTCATATGCCTGGGAGAAAGGCCCTAAGCAGGCCCTAACCATCACATAGCTGAATGCTGGGGTTACACACTCAGGTCCTCACGCTTCTTCAACAAACACTTTAGCCATTTAGCTATCTATCCACAACAAAAAAGAAAATTCTGAATGAAACCAAGAAGTTAGATAAAACAGAATCCAAAAGCAAAGGACATTATGAATTAGAAATAACAACTGGAATTCATTGTTGCCTGTATTGTCTCTTTGATGTCAGAGTCCCACACTGTAGAATTCTGAGAAGAATATTCTGTATGGTTATTGAAGCCATATAGACTGTGATCTTTTGTTACAAAAGTCCCGGATATTAGTGTAGTAACCATTTCTGTCTATTGTAAATCAGTTTAATCCTAAGGCACACATGATACTTAGGTGATACATTCTTAGATTTAATCATAATCTCCATTAAGGCAAGACATGTTTGTCTCTGGTGTTCTTTTCATTGTCTGGGAATTTGAGAATGAGTAAAGTGTGATGGAAGAAATTTAAATGACTTGTCTGAGGTTATTATTGTATAAAATGTGCAGTAGAAGCAGTAGGAACATTGTGTTCCACATAATCGGTCTTTCTGACTGTGTAGTTACCTTAGCACAAAGAATGGCAAGATGCTAGGGCCGTGTTCATGCAATGAATAATCTCAGATTCATAATCAAACTCCCTATTCCATATTTATATACATAAAAGCAATAAGGACTGATTGCTCAAATCTTCAACTGCTTGCAAAATATGTTTAAACTATTTGTGAATCATAAAATATAGATATCTATTTAGAAGACAATGCTGTTGAGTGACATATGACAAAATAAAACTCTGTGTGCATTCTGACACATGTTTATGTGTAGCAAATATGTRTTTCAATGTATGAAAAGGGATGATCTTCTGCAAATGTGCATGCAGTAGGCTCAAGACATCAAGTATCTAACCCTTTCACTCTCTGCCTTATTCCCATGACACAGGTTCTCCCAATGAAGCTATAGCTCTTTGATTGTTTTCTGGGATGATTCCTAGCTCAGCATGTCCCAGAAAGTTCTTGTGTCTGCCACTCTTGGATCTAAGGTTAAAAGCACAGGTCATCATTCTAACCTTTCTTGCTGGGTGCTAGGCATGCAAACTCGGGTCCTCACATTTCTTTAGCAAACACTCTTTCTCATTTAGCTATCTTTCCAGATCTGAAAAATAAATAAAATTCTGAATGAAAAGAAAAAGGTAGATAAAAACAAGCCACAGGCAAAAAAAAATTTGAATTAAAAATAACTACTGGAATTCATGGTTGCCTCTATTATTACTTGCACAGATAGCAAAGCATTAGTTTAAAAATATTTATTTCTTGTCTTATCCCAAGATATAATTGTAACCTTCTGTAGTGGTTCTCTATGAGATTGGCAAACCTAACAGTTTATAAACCATAAATACAGTGAATTCTGGAACAAGTATTGCTGTGATCTTATGGAAGAACACAGGGTGTTCTCATCTTGCACTGTGATTTCCTTTTAGCCAGAACCATCTGCAAAAAAAAAAAAAACCTAACTAAACAAATAAATAAGCAAATAAATAAAATAAATAAGTAAATAGGAAGAGGTAGGGAGGGAAACATGCCCTGATTGAATCTATTTTCATCTCATGAAAAATATCTTAATTTTCACTTATATTCCATGCCTGTAGCTGAGGGCCATTAAAACTAATAAAAGTATATCATTTGTGACAGATCTTAGAAAATAGTTTCTGTAATCCACTGCACTCTCAAATGCTCATTAGAAGTCGTGGTTTTTCTTTTGAGAAGGATGCTGGCTGAATGCTTAAAACCTGTTCTCTCAGGTTTTTGACAAGTCAAACTGGCAGAGTATTTGAAGCAAAGTCATGACATAAAAAAGATGTTGTGATATTATATCAAACATGACCAGAAATGACACATCATTACAGAGAATGTAGGCTGCAAGGAAGTTGGAGGAGAGAGAATCCACACATTTATTTCAGTTTTGGGCATTTCACTGCATCAGAATAAACATAAAATCTATACTTAGGATAGGAAAAATGTTCTACATGAGTTTGAGTTATCAAACACAACTCAACAACAACAAAAAACCAAACCAAGCAACCAAACAAACAAACAAAAAAAATACAACTCAAAGTATTGTTTCATTCCTTTGAAATCAAAAGACTCTTGGCTAGATATTATGTGAGTATTTTGAAGATATTTTTGTGTCTACAATATAAGAAGAACTATAGAAGCATGAATGACAATGTTTACTGTGTTTTATAATTTTTATATATGCAAAATATAAATGCATATAGTGTACACAGGAATATAAGTGATTCATCAAATGCTGACACATATTATTTGTAATCATATTATTAAACTCTTACTGTGTATATTTTTATTTTTTTTGTTTTTTTTTTTCAAGACAGGGTTTCTCTGTGTAGTCCTGGCTGTCCTGTAACTCACTCTGTAGACAAGGCTGGCCTCGAACTCAGAAATCCGCCTGCCTCTGCCTCCCAAGTGCTGGGATTACAGGCATGTGCCACCACTGCCCAGCTGTGTATTTTATTTTAAGACAAGCTATTCTTGAGTACCCAAAGCTGGTTTTGAACTCATAATTTTCCAGTCAGCCATTCATAGGGACGAAAAGTAAACAGTCAGATCCTGTAAAACTGAACATTTAAATTTTGTATTTTAGATGTCAACTTTTAGTTGTATTCTTAAAGCTAAAATTATCTCCATGCTACAGAATTTTAGGCTAAAAGTTGCAGTAGTGATGAATCATTGGTATAATATATACATATATATATATATATATATATGATTACATATTAGTTATATAAGCTTTTATCTGCACATTTATTTAATCTGGATGGGCTATGCCTATAATACCTTGCACATATGTAGAGGTCAGTTGCGCAGTTGTTCACTCTCCCACTCTCCACTCTGTGTGTCCTGTGGATCAAAATAAGAATATTTTGCTTGGCAGCAAGAACCATTATAATGAGTCACTTCTGAAGCTCTAGTTATTGTTTTATAGTAGAAAGATGTACAAAGAAATCTTGAACAAAAAATTAACGCACACACATATGCACACAAACAAACAAACAAACAAACAAAACCAAAATATAATTTAGAGTCTAGTATCAACCAACAGAGTGGATTATGCTCTGATTTCCAATAATAAAAATGTACATGTGTGCATTTAAGTTTTAAAATATTGCTTCCCATCCCATTTGTAGTTTATTTTTTATCCAACCACTTTGATGAATGAGTTCATCTGTTTTAGGAATACTCTGGTAGTCACTTAGGTATACTATCAGATCATCTACAAATAGTGATCTATAGACTTCTTATTTTCCAATTTGTTTCCTCTTGATTTCATTTAGTTGTCTTACTCGTCTAGCCAGAAATTAAAGTAATATATTGAATAGATATGGGGATTGTCCTCTTTCTGATTTTAATGAAATTCTTTTTCTTCTAAAGCTTTCCAGTGTATGATGAAGTTGCCAGAATGATATTTCTCCATTTAACATGTTACTTTCCATTTAATTTGATGTTACCTATTGACTTTCTATATATAGCCTTTATTGTATTTATGAATGTGCCTTGTATCCCCAATCTCTTCAAGACTTTCATCATGAAAGATTATTAATTTGTCAAAAATGAGAACACAGAAACCGAGGAACAGCCTGGGAGAGGATCCTTCCAGTTTCTATCTGCTTTGCCCAGAGCTGATCTTGTGCCACAGCAGTATAAAGACAAATACCTCCAGGAGAGACCAGGTCTCCCAGGAGTGCTGACATGCCTGTGAACACAGGTAAGACCACCACTTCTCTTCAAATTCYTGGCCCAAGAGGGAGCATCCAAAAGCCATCAAGACACAGGAACCAAGGAACAGTCAGAGACAGGATCATTCAGGTTTCTTTCTGTACCCTGGAGTTGACCTTGTTCTAAAGATCTCCATACCTAAATTCCTATAGAAGAGAAATTGTCTCTCAAGAGTACTGACACACAGGCTTGCAGTAGGGACAAGCCACAGTCAGAGACAGCATTACCAGATAACACCAGAGATAAAGAGATGGTGATAGATAAGGGCAAGAACATAAGCAACAGAAAATAAGTCTTTTTGGCATTATCAGAACCCAGTTCTCCCACCACAGCAAGCCTTTGATACCCCAACATACCAGAAAAGCAAGACTCTGATTTAAAATCACATCACATGATCATGATAGAGGACTTTAAGTAGGACATAAATAACTGCCTTAAAGAAACACAGGAGAACATAGGTAAACAGCTAGAAGTCATTAAAAAGGAAACACAAAATTCCCTTAAAAAATTGGAGGAAAACACAAGCAAACAGGTGAAGGAACTGAACAAAATAATCCAGTATCTTAAAATGAAAATAGAAATAATAAGGAAATCACTAAGGGAGACAACCCTGAAGATGGAAAACCTAGGAAATGCATCAGGAATCATAGATGCAAACATTGTCAACAGAATACAAGAGATAGAAAAGAGAAGCTCGGGTGCAGAAGATACCATAGAAAACATTGACACAACAGTCAAAGAAAATGCAAAAATCTCTTTATGTAAAACATCCTGCCAATCCAAGAACATTGAAGATTTTTTGCATCATCTGAAGTCTTCTTCAATTCCTTTCTTCAAAGACGTGAAGTTCCTCTCATACAGATCTTTCACTAATAGGGTTAGAATCAGACCAAGATACTTTACATTGTTTGTGGCTATTGTGAAGGGTGTCATTTCTCTAATTTCTTTCTCAGCCTTTGAGTATAGGAAGGCTACTGATTTGTTTGAGTTGATTTTATATCCAGCCACTTTGCTGAAGTTGTTTATCAGGTGTAGAAGTTCTCTGGTGGAGTTTTTGGGGTCGCTTAAGAATACTATCATATCATCTGTAAATAGTGATAATTTGAGTTCTTCCTTTCCAATTTGTATCTAGTTGACTGCTTTTTTATGTCTAATTGCTCTAGCTAGATTTCAAGTACCATATWAAATAAATATGGTCAGAGAAGGTAGCCTTGTCTGGTCCCTAATTTTAGTGGGATTGCTTCAAGTTTCTCTCATTTAGTTTGATGTTGGCTACTGGTTTGCTGTATATTGCTTTTATTATGTTTAGGTATAGGCCTTGAATTCCTGTTCTTTCCAAGACCTTTAACATGAAATGATGGTGAATTTTATCAAATGATTATTTTTAGCATCTAATGAAATGACCATGTAGTTTTTTTTT